>JAXDDW010000005.1:3395000-3480000 GCA_034670385.1 Hoplostethus mediterraneus
TGATGAAAGTTTAATTGTTTACTTTTTGGGGGTCTGCTGCCGCTTTTTTCCTCTTCTTTCGTTAACTATTCAGAGTGATCCAGAGAGAGGGTGTGTGTGTGTGTGTGTGTGTGTGTGTGTGTGTGTGTGTGTGTGTGTGTGTGTGTGTGTGTGTGTGTGTGTGTGTGTGTGTGAGGGGGGGGTCAGCTAGATGAGGTGAGATGTGGTTTCTCTCTTTCTAACCTCTCTGACCATCAAATCTCTCCCAATCTCTCCATCCCCGAGTCTTGGAACTGATGCATTATGGATTTCTGAAAGTGTGTAAAGGGGCTTTTTTTTATTTATTTTTTTATTTGCAATTTAAAGGCCCTGAATCTTTGGTGCACTAAATTATTCATATATTCAAATGAATCTGACTTTGAGGACATTTTTCCCTTTCTTCTCCTCTTTCATGAATTTAGAGTGCACCCTTCCCAGGGATCGGGCAAAAATTGCAAAGACTATTAATGTTAAAGGATTTAGGGGAGGAGAATGTGGTTTCAGAAGGTGTAGGTCTGGTGTTGGGTCTGTTTTAGCTGCAATGTTGTAATAGTCACAGTTCAGACAAGCTGTGTGTGTGTGTGTGTGTGTGTGTGTTGTTTGTGTTTGTTTCCCCCAGTTGTGAGGGATATGCTTGAGACAATACATATGTCGTTTTGTCTCAGAAGTGGTTTATCTCGTTGTCATTCTGGACAAATACTGGCTTCTATACTGTGTGTGTGTGTGTGTGTGTGTGTGTGCCACTCTTTATGCCTCGGTATATATTTTCTCTGCTCCGTGCCCTTGGATCTGAGGAGACCACTTTGATTGGCACGCCACTTGTCATGAGACGCCACACCGGAGTGCAAGGCATATATGTTCCGGCTGATGTCTGATCTTCAAAAATCTTTGAAAAAGGAAAACGTAACGATTCATCATATATTTTGTTTATTTCCCCGAGATTACAAGACGCCCCCTTTCAGCAGGAAGGAAAGGAAACGGGCATCTTCAGCTTTCATCTCATCAAAGTCTTGAATTTTCCCTTTGTCAGCGTCTCTCCTCCTTAGGGTGCGTGGCAAATTCTGGTCGTGTATCTACTTCTAACTTAATATATAATCAGAGTCTATTGTCGTTCACAAGTCGAGTGAGCTTGGTTTTTTACCTAAAACAGTCCCCAAATGCAGATGCATGCCCCCTGATGTCTCCTTCCCCTTCATTAAAATGCATTGCAGAGGCTGGCGTGCTCACAAGGGCAGCGCTCGGATGGCACGGAATCAGAGCGGGCCGGGATATCAGGGAATGACACGGAATCAGCGGCCACTTCCTCGCCTTCCGGGATTAGTGACAAAAGCCAGTCGAGGCCAGAGCCCTTATCTCCATGCTTCAGTCCTCTCACACACACACACACGCACACACACACACACACACACACACACACACACACACACATAAGCATTCAGACACAGAAAACACGCACGCACACACACTCACACAGCCCACAATTAGCATTGCTGAGCATATCCCCAGTTTAGCCTCAATGGGGAAACAAGGAATCATGGGAATAGGAGGGTTTGGTGTGATGAGTTGTGATAGGTGGAGTCGTGGCCTTGCAGACTAGAGGCAGGGGAAATAATTATTGGAATAATTAAATGATGAGCCTCCGCTTCCTCCACGCTGTCCTCGCTTCTTCCCTCAACACTGTCAACACCAGAGAAACTGGCTTGTGATGCCTCGTTAAAATATTTAACCGCAAAAAAAAGTTTTTTCGGGGGCGATTCAAATTGAAGCTGATGGAAATACATTCATATACATGCATTCTCTTCAGTTGCATCCCACAGCTCTCCGCAGCAATCAATTTTCTTTTCGTCGAGGGCAGCGGTTGGCCCGGCGTCATCTCCCTCTCTCATCTCTGCTTGCTACTCCCCTCTGGTGACTGTGGCGGTGGGCAGATGGCAGAAGACAGAGGCATCTGTGGAGGAGGAGGCGCCTTTTCCCCACCAGAGAGCAGGGACAGGTGTCATCTGACACACAAATAACAGCTTCATGAATACCATTAGGATGCTAACAAGCTTAAACACGATAGAACTAACATAACGTAATACTCTATGATGTTGTAGACTTGAAAGTCGATGGTTCTGTCATTTAAAACAATGGATATTCCCACACTGTCAGTTTCAGTTTACATCTTTATTTAAAGTGTTTCTTTTGAAAATGAGATATCTACCATTTGAAAAAGATTGATGCAGACTCTTACAAAATATTTGCTGGAATCAAAGTAAGGCACATAACTGGTGACTATAAATCTCATGAGTCATCTTAAGAAATTTGCTTGCAATTTTCTTAAAAGTAGATTTTACTTTGGAAGGATAAACCCTTCATTTCATGATTGATGGCCTTGCATTTTGAAAATATGAAATGAATAGCTTCATGGGTTTTGTTTGATGGGTCATTCAACTCAACACATTAAGTTGTTCGATTTCAATTTGATTCAAGTAAAAGTAAAAATAAAAACACCAAAGTTGGAGTAAAGATAGATTTACTTACCTATTGTTGAAAACTACTGAGAGGAAAGGAGAAGGAGAGAACGAGAGGGAAGGGAAGGGAAGGTGAAGAGAGGCAAGGAGGACGGCTGAGGAATTGAGATGTGTGCAGAGGCTGTTTCATTCAGGCCGGTCTCTCTCTCTCTCTCTCTCTCTCTCTCTCTCTCTCTCTCTCTCTCTCTCTCTCTCTCTCTCTCTCTCTCTCTCTCTCTCTCTCTCTCTCTCTCTCTCTCTCTCTCTCTCTCTCTCTCTCTCTCTCTCTCTCTCTCTCTCTCTCTCTCTCTCTCTCATCTGCCAATTTGGGGTCTCGTCATGGGAGTCAAAACTGCCAGCGCAATGGCATTGATCACCGCTGGATCCTGTTTGCTGACGTAGTTCACAGAGAACAGAAACAGGAAGCTGGCCATCTCCTTCTCACACACACACACACACACACACACAACCACCAAACAGATGCGAATTGATTGATAAAGTCGGTTGTGTTGGAGTTTGTGTAAATGCAATGGAAAACTATTGATTTACTGGTCATCTATCTATCTATCTATCTATCTATCCATCCATCTATCTATCTATCTATCTATCTATCTATCTATCTATCTATTAACTAACTAATCAATAACTAACAGATTGCTAACTGCGTATAGGAAATGGACCAAATGAAAACAAGAGTGAGCAAAACAAACAGCAGCAGGATTGACGGCTAATGTGATAATTATTGAGAGGTGATGAACGGCAGAGAGCGAAGGGGAGGATTGGAAAAGGGGGAAGTGGGAGGAGGGAGGAGACAGAGGGTGTCAGTGGGGAGAGGGAGGGGTGGGGCCGGGGGGCGGGGTGGGTGTGCGTGGGGGTGGGGTGGGGTGGTACTTCAGACATTTAGATGCTCTCCTCTCCTCTCCTCTCCTCTTCACCACCTCTCCAGTTAAAACAGCTGCCTCATCCATTCTCTCCAGCCTCTCACTCAGGGTCCGTTTTTGTTTTCTTATGCTGAGTCCATTCACAGGGAAAATCCAGATCTTGACAGCTTGCAGCGCCTGTGGTGTGTGTGTGTGTGTGTGTGTGTGTGTGTGTGTGTGTATTGTGTAAAGTGTGTGCATTACAGTGAAAGAGAGATAGAGAGATAGAGAGAGAGAGAGGAGAGGAGAGAGAGAGAGAGAGAGAGCGGACACTCTCACAGAGAAGATCCCGGGGGCAATATATCAGGACGAGAGACGAAACAGAACGGGAGGGATTTCTGGAGGATGTGAGAGAGAGAGAGAGAGAGAGAGAGAGAGAGAGAGAGAGAGAGGAGCCACTTCACACCTAAACAGGTCTGTAACTCTATCTCTTACTACCAATATGATGTGGATGAAAGGATGCTTCGGTCTGCTCGAGATTAAATGTGTCAAAAAAAAAATTGTTTTGAGAGGTTAGACAGAGATGGGGTGAGGGATGGATGGATGGATGGATGGATGAGAGAGAACGAGGCTTTGACAAATCATGTGGGGCAGCAGAGAAATTCAAAGAGCCGTTATTCATCTCAGAGTAATCACTTGCTTACCAGTTCCCAGCAACTTCAGTACGGAGCACTTTTACACATTTACATCACCGCCTGCAGAGCAAAGAGAGAGAGAGCTGTACAGTCTGTCACCGGGAGAGAGAGGGAGATATGAATGTTCATGAGACTTCACAAGGTTAACAACAGATTCATTTATTCATTCAGTCACCAATTTAGGGAGTGAGGGGGCTTGAGATGGAGGGATAGAGGGAAGGAGTGAGAGATGAAGGGAGCAATTGTTTCTTTGTTATTCAGAAGAGGAAAAGAGGAAGAGGGCAATAAAATGTCCTCTCAGTGACCACAGACCAGCGTCTGTTGCTTAAAATGATGAATGACTCATCCTCATCCTCATCACAAACACATACACACTCACAACGAGCTACACACACATCTATCTCGTCGATCAAATGTATTGCCAGCTGCATTCACATGTAACAGAACGAGATGCGCTTCACCATTAAGAATGAAGCAGCTAGCACACACACACACACACACACACACACACACACACACACACACCAGACATCAAAGTTTAAGGGCTCATTATCTACGCTGGCCACTGACCAAAAAAAAAAAAAAATTCTCCGATACTTCCTGTTAATAATGATCACTACTTCTGCCTGTCTGTTTGAGTTTCGGCTCACACAACCTCGCTGTCGGTTCTCATCAGCCCTGACTACGTTTTGGAGCCCTCCTTCCAAATTGGCCCTTAATCCTCGCTTTCATGTGCTGAATATCTGAGAGAATTAGATAAAAAGTTGAGCGGCGGGTGCTCAACCTCGGGGTGAGCTCGGGTGGGCGGCGAGATCCTGTCATTCAGATTATTAAGAAAATGAAGGTACAATAAAATAATTCGATGATTGTGTTATTATAGTTTTAGATTCATTCACATTCAACCAAACTGATCACATGTTTCCTCTAGGTTCCCGTGTACCGGTACTTATATGATCACACACACTTTTAAATGACTGTAGAGGCGCATTGTGAAACCAGGTACCGGGTTTCTCTGCGGTTCAGACAGAGTTATATCATAACATTCACCCTGACCTGTCATTGGTTCCTCGGGGCATTAAGGGCTACAGGGCTGGTTTTGAATTCAGGTCTGAACTGGCTGAGACTGGGAGACATGAATGTGCTTCAAATTCAGATGGTTTTCATCTCATGGCAATCGGTTGAGCTTATATTATATTTGTATTGTGTGTGTGTGTGTGTGTGTGTGTGTGTGTGTGTGTGTAAACGAAATTCTTTGGTATTTTTTGCTATTTGCAAAATAGCTTTTCTTTCTGTTCAGTGTTGTGAAAACAAATGAGAAAACACACACACACACACGCGCACACACACGCACACACACGCACAAAGTCAATAACGTGGCCGAAATGTCATGACATTTTGGTCACACATGGATCCTAATCCATAATTCATGAAGTGGATTACTGATACCAGAATAGAATAGACAAGAGGCCACAGTATTTCCACTGTTCTCTGGGAAGTGTGCCCGTGTGTGTGTGTGTGTGTGTGTGTGTGTGTGTGTGTGTGTGTGTGTGTGTGTGTGTGTGTGTGTGTGTGTGTTATTATGTGTGTACCGTAAAACTTCCAGTAACAGACATTTATTTACCTCAGTAAAAGAGAATTAGAAACAGGCTATTAATAGAGATCCAGTGAGACCTGGTTTTGTGTTGAAACTTTTACAGTAGTGTGTAACATTTATGTAACATTCATAACATTTATAACATTTATAACATGTATAAATGTTTGATTATACTCCATAGACATCACTACTACAAGGGACATATGGATATTTAAATACTGCGTCAACTCTCTTTCAGCAAAGAAATGTTCTAGAAATGTTGTGTGAGCAAGGAATATAAGGAGATATAAAGAGTGAGAAGGTGGAGGAGCTGATGGAGCTGCAGCACATGGTGGCTCAGAAGGAGTTTCGCCTGCTCGAGTGGAGGAAGAGACCGTTTGAGGGGCGGATTGTGGAGGCTGAAGACCTCAAGACGGCGTTCAGGAGGAAGCTTCAGGAGGAAAGTAGCCGACGTCAATAAATATAAACAGGTGGCGGACAAGACGTGCAAAGGCAGAGCAGAGAGAGAGAGAGAGGGACGCTCTGAAACCTGAAAAATCTAAAAAATGAAGGACGGCGAGCTTAAAGGCAGCCCAGATGGATGAGCGTGCTGCGGCAACTGTCAAGAAGAAGGAGGGGATATCGAAGGCTCTCGAGGTAGTGAAGAGGACAACACTTACACTGATTATTACTAAGCTAAGACAGATGACCTTCAAACAGCCTGGGCTGAGAGTGGAAGGAGGAGAACCCTTCTGCGGGAGGCGTTTGATGAGCTCCAGGCTGCGAGAGCCAGGATGAGGGAGCAGACTGAAAAGCTGAACTGAGTGTGACGGCTTGGGAGAGAGTCCTTCTGTGTGAAGCCGTTGAAGAACTCCGGGTCGGTAGAGCTGTCAGAGCTTGAGATCCAGCTGAAGTCCAATCAGGCCGTGATTACAGCGACTCAAGAACAACTGAGGTTTCATCTGACCCGGCGGGAGAGAGAGAAAGACATTCTCCTCCATCACTGCCCAGAAAAATGAAATGGAGCCCATCTTCAACACCTTTAAAAGAGGAATAACCTCAAGAGGGAAAATGCTCTTGAGGCCCAGGCTCAGTTGACCAAAGGGATGGGCAAAGTTCAGGCCTCGCTTCAGGATGTGGAGCGTGACAAAGGCAAAGAGAAGGCTAAAGATCATCTGACCGCCTACCAGAGCGAGCTGGGCTCTTGGTGTCCCTGTCTCCGCCTACCGACCTGGTAGGCACAAGAAACATACAAAGAAACCAAAACAAATAAGTTAAGAAATTAAGTTATGTGTAATAAAATGGAATAACACAGGGGAAAAGTATTGAACACGCTTACTGAAATGTATTTAATACTTCGTACAAAAGCCTTTGTTGGTAATGACAGCTTCAAGACGCCTCCTGTATGGAGAAACTAGTCGCATGCATTGCTCGGGTGTGATTTTGGCTCATTCTTCCACACAAACAGTCTTCAAATCTTGAAGGTTCCGTGGGCCTCTTCTATGAACTCTGATCTTTAGTTCTTTCCATAGATTTCCTATTGGATTCAAGTCAGGTGATTGGCTGGGCCATTCTAGCAGCTTTATTTTCTTTCTCTGAAACCAATTAACAGTTTCCTTGGCTGTGTGTTTGGGATCATGGTCTTGCTGAAATGTCCACCCTCGTTTCATCTTCATCATCCTGGTAGATGGCAGCAGATTTTTATCAAGAATGTCTCGGTACATTTTTCCATTCATCCTTCCTTCAATTATATGAAGTTTGCCAGTACCGTATGCTGAAAAACAGCCCCACACCATGATGTTCCCACCTCCAAACTTCACTGTTGGTATGGTGTTTTTGGGGTGATGTGCAGTGCCATTTGACCTCCAAACATGGTGTGTATTATGGCATCCAAAGAGTTCAATTTTGGTCTCATCTGACCAGACTATATTCTCCCAGTATTTCACAGGCTTGTCTAAATATTGTGCAGCAAACCTTAAACGTGCTTCAACATGCTTTTTCTTCAGCAATGGAGTCTTGCGTGGTGAGTGTGCATACAGGCCATGGCGGTTGAGTGCATTACTTATTGTTTTCTTTGAAACAATTGTACCTGCTAATTCCAGGTCTTTCTGAAGCTCTCCACAAGTGGTCCTTGGCTCTTGGACAACTCTTCTGATAATTCTTTTCACTCCTCTGTCAGAAATCTTGCGAGGAGCACCTGGTCGTGGCCGGTTTATGGTGAAATGATGTTCTTTCCACTTCCGGATTATGGCCCCAACAGTGCTCACTGGAACATTCAGAAGTTTAGAAATCCTTCTGTAACCAATGCCATCAGTATGTTTTGCAACAATAAGTTTGCGAACGTCTTGAGAGAGCTCTTTGCTTTTACCCATCATGAGATGTTTCTTGTGTGACACCTTGGTAATGAGACACCTTTTTATAGGCCATCAGTTGGGACTGAACCAGCTGATATTAATTTGCACTGACAAGGGGCAGGATTGCTTTCTAATTACTGATTTATTTAGTGTCTTGGCTTTCCATGACCTTTTGCACCTCTCTTTCTTCATGTGTTCAATACTTTTCCCCTGTGTCATTTCACATTATTACACATAACTTAATTTATGGACATCTATGGTTTGATTTCTTACTGAGAAAAATAGTGACGTGTTCAATACTTATTTTACCCGCTGTATATATTACTACTATATTTAGTATAAGAATTGTTCCTGCAATTCCCTGCCAGAACATTTAGACGTAGACGTAGTAGCCTGAGTATCAGTCCTGTTATTTGCCAGCCTGGTTTTGAACCTGTGCCTGTTTTCTGACTGGCCTTTTGCCTGATCTCGACTCCGGCCTGCTTTCTCCTGACCTGTCTTTGCCTGCTGCTTTTGGTACCTCAGCCCTGTTGCCTCTTTACTATTGACCAGGACTGTCTTGACTACGTTTTTTGGATCTCACACTAATAAAATTGGTGTTGAACTTTTACGAGCGTGTCTGTTGTTCTCTACGTTTGAGTCCCGGCCTGTTTGCCTGACATACCTACTTGAGAGGCTGAACTCCTCAAGGGAAAGACTGTCAGGAAGAAAATAAAACCGGGACCCTTCAGCTCCGGTGGAAAGAAGCTAACCAGCTGAAGTTGGATAAGATGGAGACAGAGTGGAAGAAGCAGCAGGAGGAGGAACTGGACACAAAGATCCTACGCTGGAGGAGGAGAAAAGAACTGTGGATATGTTTTAACATGATTATATTTCTGTTTAGGTTTTACTGATAACCTCTATTTCTCTGTCCAGCTGGAAAAGAAAGAACTATGGATTCACGGCTGCGTTCGTCGGCAGGAAACACAGACAGCAGAAGACGTCTGACTCTGGAGAAATATGATTACACCGTTCCTGGATAAAACTCAAAACAAGCCATGTCATTTTCAACATTGACGTCATTTTCCTCAATAAAAATGCAGAATTTTGACATCTGTGTTTGTTATATACGGGTCTTTTTTTTATACCTGTAATGAAAACTATAAAAGAGAATAACTACACAATATTAATGTGTAGGTGTGTGTGTGTGACCTCTTCAGCCTCAGTAGGACTGTCCTGCCCTCTCAAAGTAGATTAGCCCAACAAAGAACAGAAAATACCTTGTTGCCTGGATACAAAAAGCATCATTAAGCAAAATTATCGACGACGAGGATTATCAACCACTTCAGTTCATGAGCAAGCTTCATTACATATTTCAAAACAACGTGACGACTGATACTGAACCAGAAAGGGTAGAAGGGGGGAAAAACAGAAGGATGAGAAACAGATGACAGAGAGGAAAGAAAGGAAGATGGGGAGAAAAATGATGAGAATAAAGGGACACAGATTTTACAGATTGGAAAAACACAATCCGTTATGTTTTGTTATCAATAATGGTTTTGATAACAGTGATTTTTTTTCCGGCTGAAATTGTATTAACATTTCCACAATGTAGTCTCTTATCTGAGCAACTCACTTTATTTGCCCTTTATTCAACAGCAGAGAAAGATGGAAAGATTGGGTGAGAGAGGAGAAGACCACAAGGCCACCATACAGAGTTTGAAAGTCAAGGAAAGGAGAGCAGATAAAAAAAAGATAAGCAATTACAAGAAGAGATGAGTAAGAGCAGGGAAGGGCAACGTCCATGCAGTGAATATCAATACTTCAACTCCAAACTCCCAAATTGCCCTGGAAGAAGGAAGGTTTCGCAAGAGAGAGAGAGAAAGAGAAAGAGAGAGAGAGTAACATGGGTCAGAGAGGGAAGAGCATCGGGAGCACTTGAAACAGAAAGCAGAGACGGAGCAAGAGAGCAGACGATCACAAGGGAGACCAAAAAAGAAAGAGTAGCCTAACAACATCCCATCTCATTACGCCTCGTATCCCCCTGAAGGGTTAGCGGGCTGAAGAATTACAGAGAGCAGAGTTCTTGTTGTCTCTGTCTCATCCGGAGACCGAGGGAGAGAGAGACACAACCAGCGGGAAAGAGAAAGGGAACAGAGCGCATTTCTTAAAAACTTCAAAAGCGACATTATTTCAATAAAAGATTAAGAAAATACATTTTTTTTGTTGAAGCAGCGCCACGCAGTTTCCCCCCTCAGTCCCATCCAATTATCCGAGCCTCGTAGAGAAAATAATGAGAAATTTTGATGGGAGTAAGAAATAAACATGAGAGCTAAATGAAAACGGGGTGAGGGCATTGTGAACAGCTGTATAGGAACATCTGCTAAATGCCTAAATGATATTGCAATCAGTGATGCAGTGGTGAAACAAAAGGTGGGTACATGATGGAATATTTTGCAATCAAGATATTTCAATCAAGCAGCAATATATACAAATACACAATCATATTATCAGACTAGACTATGCTTATCTTTTAATATTTCTACAGTATACAGCAGTCTAAAATAGATTACGGGAGGGTGAAATCTACCCAAACCCTGAAAGTAATGCAATGAGACAGGCAGACAAACAGTGGATCGAAAAACCGTGAAATGGAGAGGAAGGGCGAGAAAGAAGAAAAGGAAAAAAGAAGAGAGAAAAAACACGCACACTCCACAGAGAGAATTAAGACTGAGCGCTGACCTCTCGCTCTCATTCTGGCCACGGTTAAATCGTTCCTTCCTTTGAAGTGTCTTTTTTTTCCACCGTCATATAGATCAAGCCAAGACACAAGACGGGCCTAACCCAAATACACCACCACCTCTCAGCCTCAGCTCTCCTTTGCTACCCATTCTTCCAAGCTGTCATCTATCCATCTCTCTCTCTCTCTCTGTCTGTCTCTCTCTCACCCACACACAGACATAAACAGTCATATGCAATGTAACAGTAGTGTCAGATTTTTTTTTTTTGCCACAGTTGAGCAGGCGGAGGGTCGGCTTGCCACTGTCTTTGTAAAAGCTGATTAGGAGGGATGATGATGATGAGTGTTTCGTTTCATCAGATAAGGAGCCCTACATTCACCAGTTCATGCCCAGCTCCAGGCACCGAGCCTGAGAGGCATTCAGTAAGACCAGCACTCCCCCTGCTGCTTAGACATGGATGGCAATTTCACATCGTTGTAACAGTTGAATCCAACAGGCCAACAGTTTAATACTGTAGAGACATCCCTGTGTTCTGCCATGATGTGAAGGACCCTTAATAACCATGAATTGGTCCACAGTCCCAAACATCTAAAGAAAACATCTAAAGAAAGAAAGAAAGACAGAAAGATTTTTGTAGTTAGTTATGGCTTAGAATAGTATTTGATTGATTGAGACATTAACTGATAACCTGACCCTCCCCATCTACTGCATAGACAGCCAATACTATACTAAACCATAACAAAAATCTTTCTGTCTTTCTTCTTTTTCTTTCTGTCTATGCAGTAGATGGGGAGGGTCAGGTTATCGATAATGCCTGTATTCCAGCTAAGTTATCAATCAATATCGTGCCTTTGCTGGTCTACAATAAACCTCGCTCTTATCCTCCCTCTCTCCTCCAAACCCAGTGAACACCAGGCAGGGATGTCAGGGATGGACGTCCCGTTGGTGGCCCACAACGACACGGGCATCTCCTCGGCGGACAACGGGACCTTCCTCCGCTTCTCGCCGACCTCCGTCTCCACGTCGGCGGCCGCGTCGTCGCCGGGGCGACAGGGGAACGTGTACGTGTACGTGTGGCTCTTCTTCGGCCTGCTGCTGTTCCTGCTGACGCTGCTCGTCATCTCCCTCCACCGGCTGAAGAACATCATCACGTCGTCCTCCCCGGTGCCGGACTGCAGCAGCGAGGCGGGGAGCTCGTTCACCAACATGGAGATCTGCAGCATCTCGTCTCAGAGATCCACCGTCTCCTCGCTGTCCAACTGAGGGAGGCGGGAAGGAGCGAGCGGAGCGGAAGGACGGACACGCACGTGTGCAATTTCTGGCTGGCATTCCCACGCGTATGCACAAGATGACCATGCACACACACACGCACACACACACACACACACACACACACACACACACACACAATACACACAGAGGACCAGCATCTCCACACTGTCACGCACCGACGCATGCACAAAACCACAACTGCAAGGGAGTTTGCTCTGTGATTTGATTGGTTGTTTTATTGATTGATTGACTTTTCAACCCCTTTCCGAGGCACAGGGGAAATATAGTTCATAATGTGAAGAAGAGGTCCAGACGGGTGAGAGCGAGTGGATCCCTTTGAGCCTCATTTGAACAGATTAAGACAAATGAACCTGAAAAACCCTCCTCATCCACTAACACACATTATGAGGAATTATATCCTTCCTTCTCTTTTTTTCTTTTTATAAAATTGGATGACCTGTACTGTGCTCATTTCAACTTAGGATAACATTGTTTTCATGTGATGCTTTGTACAGTATATCCTCACTAACATCTGTAGAATGAATCATGAAATAAGACTTTGTATAAAAGTGCATGCTTATGTTTCACTTGTTCACTACATGCAGGTTGGGGAAGTTTGGTGAAATACCGTAACAAGGAAGAAACAATTGTACACATACTAAATCGTTTCATGGTGGAGCAAAAAGTCAAGGGAAAAGTTGAGTAAGAGGAAGATGATGAGGCCATGTATAGGAAAGGTCAGAAAGAGATGAGGGGGGTGAGGATGAAGGTTGCCTGTAGCTACAGACAGACAGACCAAGTCAAAAGCGACACAAACGACACAATAAATATCTCATCTTGACTGACGGGATTGCTCTCTCCTGCCTGTCAGCTTATACAGCATCAGATCTCCGTCTCCATAGTAACTGAACCGTGGCAGAGCCCTGTGCGGCTGACAGCCTTGTCTGTATTCTAGACTTAGGCCCATTCTTATTTTTGTTATATCTGGCTTTAATCAATTGTTATTTCTAGGTTTTTTTTTTACATGGCAACCAAAATACATCCGTCATTCAAAATTCATTCAAAGCAAGTGATTTGAAAACGGCTTTATTCAGCATCCTCCCTCACAAAATCCAATAACAACCAGCCACACATGAAGGCTTGGAGAGCAGTGATGACAGCCACACAATAAAAGGAGTGGGATTTGCCAGTTTTCCAATAGAGACTTTTATCAGTTCCAGTCCATTTTATCCATCAGACTCCTTGGGCCCTCGCCTATAAGGTGCTACAGAGCTTTCTGCAGGTGTAATGGTGCAACCCTTGAGTGTCCAGAAAAAAATGAATGATTTTTCAGTGGCAAACTAATAGCAGAACCTGTCATTGTAACATGATATAACACTAACATGGTCTCACACATATAACGTCATGAGCATCATCAATCAAAAGATCATTTTCAAAATCAAAACATCAAGAATTAAGATCCCGAGATGTCTAGCCACATTTATACACGATGCCACAATGTGTGTTTTTCACTGGAGGTTTTAATTTTACTCCTCAATTAAATTAAAAGGCAGGGGTCACTTTGTCCAACGTTTACAAACACTTCAAATAAAGATGAAACCTTCACTGCTGACAAATGGATTTCAACTGCTGTTACTGTCCATCACCATGAGCAAAGTCAAACACAATTTTAAAAACGAAAAACATTTTCACATCATGTCTCCAGTCCAGATCTCCTTTATGTGGCAGTCAGGGTTCCACTTGTGTCTATGTTTGGGTTGCGGATTGGCCCATTAATGATTGTGTTTGGTAAGGGCAATATGTCAAAGACCTGTGAGGCTTAATGTAGGGGGATATGATCAATAAAATGAAGCAAATTAATCACCGATTTGTAAGTGTGTATTTGTGGACTTTTATTCTTCATCTTTACAGCGAAGCCTTTTCCTCACAGCCACACGTTCTAAGCCAAACAAATGAAAGCACTCAATAAATGAAAACACCCAATGTAATTCCAGATGTAAGCAAAGAGCATAGTGAACTGTGCCCAGTTGATGTAATGTGATGAGCTTTGGGGCTTTTTGACAACATGTTTACGCTGTTACTGATAACTGATTTGAACTGAGGATGAATCTTTACTCAAGCCACTGAAGAAGTTATGTGCATTTTGGTTAATGTAAGTACAAAAGAAGCAAATTTGAAATGAATGCAGAGAAAAAAAACATTTATTTTCATGCAACTCAGAACATCGCTGTTATCTGTCTCATCATTTAGTGACATTAAAATAATTAGGTCATGCACAGAATGAACCAAGTGGAAAATAATTTCCGTCCCCTGGTTTTAGGATTTGGGTCAGTTGCATGAGACACACTGAACATGTTGTATTCTCCTTCCAGTGATGAGCATAAAGGTTTCTTTTTGCTTTGGGTATAATTCATTTTTCTGATCTCTGGCTGCTTTGTGGCTCTGCTGTAGGTGTTTTAATATCCTGTTGACTAGTGGAACCACTGCCACCTTTTTTCTATCCTTTATTTAGCCGGGGGAAGGTTTGCAGAAAATGCAAGCTCTATTTCAGCAACACCTCGCCTCACATTCTCACCTGGGGGCTGCCGAGTTCAAGTGTTCAATTCATGGTTTTCTACTGGCTGCAACTGAGCAACTCTAAGGGTACTTTGGGGTTAAGTGCCTTGCTCATTCACTCTCTCTCTGTGTTGATTTTTTTCCAGATTGTTCAGGGATTTGACTGAGGTAGGAGACCCTGCTGGACTAGACCCTGACACAGCTGGCAAAGTGGGAAACCAGTCAGGCAAATCCCTGCAAAAGGTGTTCAGTCAATTGAACAACAAAGGCTGGAAACTGGACATTTTGGAAAACCAGAATTTTCTCTGGCCATGTGTGTTGTGCTATATAATATGTATAATAATGGTAACATTCATATCTGTAATGTAATGAAACAAGAAAGCAAAGTGAGCAAGGCAGGTAGTTCAACGAGTGTGTCAAGTGTTTATAGTGCTCATTTTAACTCAAGACTACTGAAGGACAAAGAACTAAATTGATTATTTTCATGGTGGAAGATTTCTATTGCACTAATGTCCCACAGCAGGTTCCAATAAACTGTCCTTGACGTCTCTCTCTCTGTGCAGCTCTCTTGTGAAGCAAGAGTAAAAGTCCTCATCTCATCACCAATGAAAAGTCAAGTCATCAAATTCTTTGCATATTTTATTTTTCTTATCATGATTTTTTTCAACTCACACATGTCATATTTTACATCTTTGCAATAAAACATGAATACAATAGTTTTTAGGGTTTCATAGATCCAAAAATATTTAACCTTTTTTTTGGATACGTAAGTTGAACCTGTTGATATATGTGCATGTGTGTATTTGATCAAGATGGCTTTCACACATACAGTACATCTCACATTTCATCCCCTCGTCTCCTTCCTTCCCACCTCTATCAGCTACAGAATCATGATATTGCTTACAACTGTGAGGTTGTACAACTTAATAATCACACATGAGCTCAACGTTTTTAAATACAAACATCAATGCACAAATAATCCCGTAGGGAAAATGGACCTAAACAAAATGGCAGCCGACCAGAAAGAACCAAGCTAATAAATAATGATATGTGATTGGTGCAAAGTGCAAATACAAAACAAACTTTTACATTGATTTGATTCTCTTTTTTAAATAATCAACAAATGTGGGTAAGTGAAGGTTTTCCTTTGCGTTTTCAGTCTTAGTCAGTTGATTAAATCTCCCACCAAGCCTGAACCAAGACCATATGTACATATTTGACAAAACAATCACCAAATATACAAAGGAAATCATGTTCGTCTTGTGGTTGTCATCCTCGGTGGCGCTGGCAAGATTCTCTTTACCGTCATCGCCGCCAAAACAATCATCGCCAGCTTCCTCACCACGGCCGTCGTCATCACCACCGGTCTTGTCAACATTATTATAATTATTACACAATATTTTACATACAGCAAGTCATTAATAAATTAAAGGTGATAAGCGCAGTTTGTGTAGTGAAAGGACGAGTGTAGACTCCAAAGGAAGCAGAGCCTATTTACATTAAAAATCATATTTACCCTGCTGGGGGTAAAAAAAATCAAAAAAAAAAAAATCATTAAAACAAACAAACTTAAAATAAAACCGAAATAAAAACCGTATCCCCAGGCAATTTGTCAAAGGTGGATTTAAGATCAAGCCAATAGCACCTGTTTTGATCAGTGGGTGAGGCTGGTTCAGTTCAGACCATTTCAAATCAGTTTAGACACGTCATAGGACTCTTAATTTGTAGTCCACCCCAATGCTTCCTGTACTCAACTCCCCCCAAAACAATAAAAGAACGAAATAAAAAAAAAAAGAAATGTCAGTTCTTTGTCTGTGAAGCGTTAAGCGTACCAGTGACAGCGACTGCACCAGTGCTGTGTATGGTACGGGCCTGGTCCACCCATACAAGCTCTACTCGACTTGTTCTTTTTTTTTCCCCATCCGCCAGTCTGTGTGTTTTATTAGCAGGTTTTGGTGTGTATCTTCGGGGGTGTTATGTGTCTGTGGTTACACACGTGTGTGTGTACTTACACGTATGCGTAATCCCACCGGCGTTTGGGATGCACCGCTTCCTCAAATCATGTGAGCTTGACAAGGGAAAACGGCTTAAGGTTTTTCAACCAATCCATTGTTCCTTACTTATTTTTCTTCCTCTTGTGTACCTGTAAGCTTCCCCCCGCTTTCCAGGTACACGGCAGAATGCATCTCCTCCTCTGCCTCTCGTGCTTCTCTCCTCTCTCTATCCTCCTTCTTTCCTTCCTCTACCTCTCACTCTATCCACCTCAGTACCTATTCTGGTGTTCGTAGTGCCAGCGGTTGAAGTCGATGTTGAACGCCACGATGCTGCCGGACGCCATGCCGGTGATCAGAGTCCTGAGGGCAGAGCAACACACCAGATCAGAACAGAGACTCACCACCGTCTGCAGCAGAACACATCTGCGAACCCAACAAGACTCAGTTACATCGCATGCGGAGAGTGTTTCCCTGAGGTCTGAGGTCTAGTCATCACTCTCCCGTCTCACCTCTGGTCGTGTGAGAGGTCCATGGCGCGGATGCCGGCGTCGCAGCCTGGATAAATGTAAAGCTGTTTGAAGTCACATGCTTGCCACACCTCCACAACCCCGTTATCACCTCCTGTCACCAGG
Source organism: Hoplostethus mediterraneus (assembly GCA_034670385.1). NCBI lineage: Eukaryota > Metazoa > Chordata > Actinopteri > Trachichthyiformes > Trachichthyidae > Hoplostethus > Hoplostethus mediterraneus. The sequence goes on from JAXDDW010000005.1 coordinate 3,412,167, forward strand.
TTCTGGCCATCGCTACTCAACAGGATTGCCTGGAGAGAGTGCAAGAGAGAGAGACAGCGAGAGAGAGAGACAGAGAGAGACAGAGAGACAGAGACAGAGAGACAGACAGCGAGAGAGAGAGAGAGAGACAGAGAGAGAGACAGCGAGAGAGAGAGAGAGACAGAGAGAGAGACAGAGATACAGCAAGAGAGAGAGACAGGGAGAGAGAGACAGGGAGAGAGACAGGGAGAGAGACAGAGAGAGAGAGAGAGACAGAGAGAGAGAGAGAGAGAGAGAGAGAGAGAGAGAGAGAGAGAGAGAGAGAGAGAGAGAGAGAGAGAGAGAGAGAGAGAGAGATGCTCAAGGACTCTGGTGTGTATATGACAGTATCCCATCACCACGTTGTCTGAGTGTGTGTGCCTCGTACCCGTGTGGAGTCGTTGACCTCCATCTGGGCCAGCAGTTTCCCGTTGATGCTGAAGTTGCAGAAGCGCCCCCTCTCATAGCAGATGATGCAGTGGCCCTCACTGGACACGGAGATGAGGCGGGGCCGCTGGCACAGCTCCGGCCCCTCCAGGGCCCTCAGCAGGTCCCCTGTGATGGTGTGGACCAGGCACGGGCCCTCTGGGGGGGAGCGAGACGTGGTAAGTACAACTGGATGCAGTAATGACAGATACTTCTAGATACTTCACTGCAGCATTTAGAAAGTAATTTATTGTTTTGTCATTTTTTTCTATTGTTTTTAAGCATTGTTTTTGTTTTTATCATGACATTTCCATGTTTTATCACTGTATAAATAAACTAAAACTAAAAAGTCAACTTCTCATCTGTCCCAGGCAGACAACCATGTGAAGACACACTAACCTTTAGCTCCACTGATGACCAACCCCAGCTCTGCACAGACGGACACACACACCACCTCGTGGTCGTGGCCTGTCAGTACAGCTCTGGGAGCAGGGTAGTCGCCTGGAGGAGGGAACACAATTACAGGCACGTCACTTCGTTTGCCTCATTATCGCAAACCTCATGAATACTATTATGACAGCAGTGATCAGTGTACAGCATTCACACACACACACACACACACACACACACACACACACACACACACACACACACACACACACACACACACACACACACACACACACACACACACACACACACACACACACACTCCACCCTTTTGCCACTCACTGTTGTTGGGGTTGTCCCCTATGATGTGGTGCCGTCCACTCCAGTACCACAGTAGCAGAGTGGCGTCTCTGGAGCCGGACACGATGTAGCAGTCTCCTCCGATGTAGGACTCTGACCTGGCCAGACACGTCACCACGTCCCAATGGCCGAAAACTATCTGGGTCAGCTTCCCTGTAGGGAGGAAGGAGAGGAGGATGAGGAGGAAGGAGAGGATGAGGGCTGAGTCAGTGTATGCCCTGAAAGGTCCAGTGCGATGAGGATCACATTTCCCAGAGTCATGGTATTGTTTAACAAAGGGAAAGTTCAAAACATTACTGGCAGTGGTTGTGGAGATTTGACTTGACACCATTTGAGAAACTGTCCCTCTGGTTTTCAACACAATCAAACCGTGTTGCACATCCAATTTACTTCCTGGCTAAATGATGTCAAATAAACCCCGGTTTTTAATGATGATGAGGCTCCCTGTGGTCTGTCAGACAGTCGCCAGCTGGCTGCTGTCCCAACTAGCCAAAACCTCGCTCACTGTGTCCCTACAAATAATGAGGACTTCAGCGAACCCGGTAGCGCAAAAACACTTTGGATACGCTGGCGATCTGATGTGGAAGACAGGGAGTTTGTAGCTTCGCTTTTCAAGGAGCGAGAAGTGACAGAGTAAGTGGCGCTAACACAAGGTACCTTTTCTATTTAGACAAAGGAGCAAATGTGTGAAAATGTTCGCGGCTGGTATGAGCTACAATTATGCAGGGTTATTTTTGCACATTTTTACTTCTCTCCTTTTCTTAAACATGCATTTTGTTACTAAAGATAAGTAGACCAGAAACAGTGAGGGAGCTGGTTCTGTGTCCCAGTGATCCAGCATGGAAGTAAAGAGGGACAGAGAGACCTTTGTGTTGATGAACCTTGGTTGCACTTTGTATTTGGCATTTCAAATATTTAATTTGGACTTTGAACAATAAGATGCTGCTGCTTTGGGACATGAAGGCCAACAGGAAATGGGCGGGGCTAAGCATGTCAACGGGGCCACACCTCCGCAACCTATTGAGAATTGGCTGCACATAGACACAGGGGGCACTAAAGCAGTTATATCAAATAAAATATAAAAAATTAAAAAATATAAAATCTCTGGACGGGGAGGGAAAATCTGGGCAGTGAAAGTGAATGAGTAACCCTCTCCACTCCCTCAACCACTACTGTGGGTAGGTGTCTATGTGTGTAGCAGGACACTGCTGATTTAAAACACTTAACGATGAAGGGTATAAAAAAAAAAGAGAGTAAACACGTACGCATCAACATGTCTTGTAAATGAGTCGACACGTACCGGTTTCGGTGGAGTAGACGCGGAAGCTCTTGTCCCAGAAGCCGCAGACCAGGATGTAGCGGTTGTCGGCGGTAACCACAAAACAGTGCGTGTTGATCTGGATGCTCTGGTCCACCAGGTCCGTGATCTGACGCTTGTTCACGCCCGAGTTGTTCGCTGCATCGGACAGGAACGCAGAGGTTAATAAAGACGATGTTTAACAAGCCAGCTAATCAAGCCCTGATCAGATCAATCATCGCTGAGGTCAGAGGAAAGGTTCAGCTCGAGCCCTCCAGGTTTTACAGCCTGTGATCGAGCGACATACGTACATCCCGAGTGTATTTACGTGATTACATTCATTTCAATCCCACACCTGGCTGCCCTTATTATCTGGGTACAGATAACGGTGTCCTAAATATCATCGCCGGCTGCTTGTACTGTTGGTGATACAGGAAGTTAAGCTATTAGAGCCTTAGCTGAAGTAAGCAGCGGTGGAGGCCTGATGCTACGTGCACTGACCTATGAGAGGGTCCATCTCAATGGGCAGATGATGAGCCTGTTCTAGCGAGTATCCTGGAGCTCCACGGAGACCTACGGGGTTTACAGGTTACATATTATAAACACAGTCAAACACACACACACACACACACACACACAGTATAAAATAGTGCAAGTATGGCAGATGTATCTCCTCACACTGGTGCGTCTTCTCTGATGAAGACTTATGCTCAGATGCTAGAACTGAGCTTGACTTGTTTATTAAAAAAATAAAAAAATGTACGCAGTTACCATGTTTTCATGTTTTTTTTTGAAGCCATGTTATAAAAAAAGATCAGAAAACGTTCCATCATAGCCGAACGGCAGTAGACACAAACATATGACACTTGCAGCGGCAGAGAAAACGATGAATACTAGCAGCACCCCGTTGTAAACAAACACGTATGTCCTACACCCCCTTCACAAACTTCACTTACCGACTGTGTTGTGCCAGCGGTTGACAGCAAACAGCCGGCTGCATGTGACGGTAACGGCTGCCGGTATGCTGAGGTGGGGGAGCGTGTTGGCTGCCACGTGCGTGACGGGGGAGTTGGAGGGGAACTTGAGCACCATGATGACATCCTGCTGCATCTGATCCTTAAACATCAGAGGGCTCTGGGGAAGGAAACACTGGTGAGACAGAAAGAGAACGAGAGAGAGAGAGAGAGAGGGAGAGGGAGAGGAGGGAGGGAGGGGGCGAGGGAAGCCAAAGGAAAGAGGGGGGGGGAAAGGGAGGTGGAGCGTATGAGGAAAGGCACAGGGAGAGACAGATGGGAGAGAGAGGGAAGCGGGAGAGAGGGAGGTAAGGGAAAAGGTGTATTAGTGGGAGAACAGGGTCAAAGCAGGTACACACACTGAGGGTGGTTGTCGGGCCTAGGAGAGGAGGAGGGAGGCTGGTGGGGTTCAGGACTGAGAGGTTCTGACATGGAGGTCTGTTATGTGGAAACATAGCCTGGAACCAAGTCACGACTTGTTTTCAAAAACACTTGAATCTTATTAAACCAGACGGCTTGGAAATCGAGGTCAATTCAAACTGCTCAAATGTTTACAGGACAAATACGTTGAAATACTGAGGCATGTTCAAATGTGAAAACACTCCATGCGGTCTGATTTGCTGTTGTTACTGACTTCACGCTCCCATAGTGAATATTGTTTGCTTAATACACTTAACCAGACTCACTTTGGGAGCATGAAGCCACATTGTTCTAGTCCAACACCTGAGTTGAAGCTTGGGTTGTGCATTTGTGTTTTAAAGCTGCACTAGTGAACTTTGAATGTTGGCAGGCCCAACTGGCAGCAAGAGGCAACTGTGAAATCAGGTACGGTGACACCAGTTAATCAATTTAGTGTCTGGTGGAAGTGGTGAAGAGGTTCAGCCGCGGGATGCTCTTCCCTGTTGCAGGCCCAATTTGTGATTTAGATGGGTGTATTGTTACGTAAAAATCGTGTGAAGTGAACTTTAACTTTAAGGGAACAATGTATATTTTGTGAGCAAATACATGAAAGTTCTGTTTAGGTTTTAGGTTGTAGAGGTCGTCTCACCAGGTGCATGGCGGAGGAGCGAGGGGGGTGTGGCTCAATCAGCAGCTGGGAGGGAATCTGACCACAGGCCTGAATCTGGGCCTCCATCGCCTAGAGACAGAAACAGACAGAGACAGAGAGGAAGGAATACTAAGAATATATATTTATACTATGTTCACAACTTATTCGGTACTGCAGTCTTTCTTTCGGTAATGACATACAGACGTAGACGCTGTAGAACTGCAGGATAAATGCATGAAGGGTTCGGGGTGCATGAAGGAGGATTTGCACGACGGCTACCACTACATTAAGAAAAGACTGATGTGTCGTCACGGAAACAGACCTCCCGTTGTGTCCCGTCTAGATTGTCTAGGGTGATGGCTCCCTCGTAGGACAGGAAGTTGAACACGTTGAGAGCTCGGACGGCTTCAGGCCCTCGCTGCTTGTAGCCAAATATTAGATCGATCCACTGGTGAAGCTGGCACGAGACGAACTCGCTCTCCAGCGCCTGGACGGAGAAACAAGCGCAAAGTAAGGCCGGGGCAGCGTTCTTCCTCTGAGCGTGAGTGTGTACACATCGAGTTTAGTGCAATTTTCTTATAAACTTTCAACCCGTGCGCGTCCCTCACCATGCGGTTGATGCGGACAAAGTCCTCGGGTTTCTTGGCCCAGGCGGGGAGCTCCACATCGCAGACCGGCACCGCGTCATCGCGGGTCCCCAGCTCATACTCATTGCTGTTGACGAACATCTCTGGCAGGTAGTAGAACTCGGGGATCAGCTCCTGTTAGACAGCAACACAGTAGACAGTATATTTATATGTTAGACAGCAACACAGTTTCATATTTCAGTAGACTCTTATTTGATTTCTTATTGTTTTATAATCTGCAAAGCAATGGATACAGTTTTAATAAGTGCAACACAAATAATGTCAGTTATTACTACTAGCTAGCTGAAATCTGGCACACTCTTACTATTTCCACTATTATTATCCTCTCCAAAACCTGCTTCTACAGATATTTTTTAAGATATTTTACTGTAATTCTTGGATTTTTCCACAGAAATTAGAAAGGCAATGGTAACATCTGGTGGTCAAACTGTAAACACAAGCATACTATGTCTTCCTTCATGCTCCCCTCATAGTTGATGGATTTCAGGCAGATTTTATGGTTTTACAATAATCTTTTAAGAAATCACTTCAATATCTCATTCCTTCTCCAAAACCTGCTTCTACATACTTCCAGCTGGAGGTACTGTAGACGTTGTGTGGATGTACTGAACCTTTTGATACTCTTTATACATTTTAAGATATTTTACTGTAATTCTTGGATTTTTCCACAGATAATTTCTGTGAAAGGCAATGGTAACATCTGGTGGTCAAACTGAAAACAAACAGAGGATTATTTCTAATAGATTCAACTTTTTAACCTTTCTATACAATATACCGTCTTCCCTCGTGCTCACTTCATAGTTGATGGATTTCAGGCAGATTTTATGGTTTTACAATCTTTTAAGAAATCACTTCAATATCTCATTCCTTCAATATCTCATGTACCTTGACGTCGGCCGTGTCCCTCTGGCAGTTCCTCCATGAGCGGCCGATGCCGGAGAAGGATCTCTCTGGGTGGTCAAACTTGTTGTCGTTGGCGTTGAGGAAAAATGTGGTGAAGGGCTCCTACAGGGACACGACAAGACGAACGTGTCTCAAAACTTGTGTCTATGGTGTGTGTCCAAAACGCTGTTAAAGGTTGAGTGAGTGTGTGTTTGTACTAGGTACTCACTATCCTCAGCATCCATATCAGTGTTGTGTGAGCAGTAGAGTATAGGGTGGTGTAGTGGTGAGGAGGTGTGCCATCTTCCTCCCACGTCTCGTAGCGCTCTGCGTAGAACGCCGCCCTCTTGGGATTCAGTGCACCGATTGGCTGGAAGAAACCAGAGAAATAACTGACTTCATTTGATGATTCAAAGAAAAGCCATACATGCGATATTCTACTTCTCACCAGAGAGCGTATCACACACATTGTTCTTCAAAACCAGTCAAGGATAAAGACAATAGAGCTGTAGCTGAGTGGGAGGCGGAGATGAGGGGAATTACAACAACAGCCTAAAATAATCTTGTGTTTAAAGCGTCTTACTCTGGTTGGTGAGGATGCAACAGAGGAATGAGTCCTACTAAGACCTTGTATATGTAGTGGTGCTTTGGGTTATGACACCTGTAAGCAGTGCACATTAAGATTGACAGGAAAAGGTGCGTGTCTGTGAGCTCCAACCTTGGAGAGGTCTCTGAAGTTGCCAGGCAGAGTGAGATCCAGCTCCTCCGAATCGTAGTTGGTCAAGACCCAGGGGAAGACAGGATACTGGTTCAAATCATTATAGGTCCTCCCTGGAGAGGCAGAGAAGGGAGAGGGAAGGGGAGATGAGGAGGAGGGTGTCATGGGTGCCATGTTACTGACACACTGTTCAACATGTAGATCAAAGATTTGTGTCCCCGGCCCGTTCTTGTCCTGAGTTTGTTCTCCCTGTGTTTCCTCTGGTTGCTCCAGTTTCCTCCCACAGCCCAAACACATGAACGTCAGGTGTATTGGAGACTCTAAAGTGCCCTTAGGTGTGAGTGTGTTTGTTTCTCTATCTGTGTTCACTCTGTGATGGACTGGCAAACTGTCCAGGAAGTTTCCCTGCCTTCTGCCCAATGCATGCTGGGATAGGCCCAGACCCCCGTGACCCTGAATAGTAATAAGAGGGTAAAGAAAATGACAGTGAATGTTCAAGATGTTGCCATACTATGCTAACCTGGTGTTTGTCTGTGTTGTTTTGAATGGGCATTGATACTGAAACTGATTGTATCTCTTAGTTTTACATTCTACAACATGTTCATGCAAACAACATTTTGTATTCACTAAGGCCTCAAATCCTCCACGACTGAACAAACAGGCGAATGCTGTCCCAGACGGGCCTCACGCCAACCGCCGGTGTGGTTGTGACCGTGATCAGACAGAAACAGAAACTGCACCAGCTGTTGACGAACCTCTCTATGCAAACGTATGCAAAAGGTGTTCAAACAAGTTTTCACTGGCTTAGCTTGTGTGTTCACATTGTCTAGTGTCCACAGATAGAAAGGGTTCATTTGCCTGGATGTGTATTATATATTTGTTATATTAAAACTACATCTGTTTTTTTTTAGCATCATATTACAATAACAAATACGACGACCGCGTTGTGTGACGAGTGTCCGACCACTGACCTGTCCATATGTTGTCAAGAGGCTAGAGGCGGTAACAGACTCGACATACTAGGGGCTCACGTTGGATCAGTGGGTGAGCCGCTTACCTGCAATAGTGTTGAGGAACATGAGGTACTCAAAGTTGGAGATCTCTCTCCTCTGCCAGCGCTGGGTCATGTTGGAGGACTTGAACAGCTGACGAGGGGTGGCCAAGGAAATACGCCTGGGACACACACACACACACACACAATGATAATAGTTATTCTTTCTATCATATTCTGCAAAAGATATAACGGCAACTAAAATATACAACACTGGCTGATTTTTTGTCTGTTTACTGCACATAAAATATATTGAGCCGTGAATCACTACTTGCTGTACCCTGCACCTACCTGGCTTGTGGCAGGCCATAGCTCGTTCCCACGCCCACCCGCGGCAGACTGTAGACCACCCTCTTCACCGTGGCCTGGTCGGGGAAGTTAAACATCACAGACGCTGGGGAGAGAAAAAAAGACACACCATATGGTCAATCGCTCACCACGATGGCTAATGTTAATCTGGTGCCCAGCGATGACATAACACTAAATCAAAATGCCTCATAACACCATGAGTACATAACACACATGGGTGGCCACAGTAGGATTCAAACAGTGTTAGTACTCTACCCATTTATTTACACAGGACCACAACAGTCCATTGAAGACGTTCTCTCCCATTTACCATGAAGCCTTTCCTAGCTATGAATGAAAGGGCAGGAAGAGAGAGAGCGGCTATACATGAAGAGGCCGAACAAAAAGCAGGAATCAAAGTTCCAGAGGGTAAATAGTTGTTGCCTATAATTGATTTTGTATTTTTAATAGCCTGCCATGTCAACATTCACATATCTGTAGACCTCTGCTGTTGACGGACATTGAAATAGCACAGCTGGAATCTGAAGCAGGAATCACATTAAGGTCTCTTTTTTAAGGTGGCGTCAAAACTCTGATCACTTTTACTCAGCAGCACTGTAAGACCTCAGAGAGCCTGGTAGCTAGTGAGTTATCTGTACCCAACAGGAACCCTGATGGTCCTCGTCTATCTATTGGCTTAGCCCCCTGGTCACATGGATGGCAAATAATCAAGAGATATGGTATTTATGGCTAGCAAATTGGCAAATTGTTAATGTAAGTGATGAGAAATCTGCAGCCTTACTCCTGTTGGCCATGAAGACCTCCAGTCCGGTATTCTGCAACAGGTAGCGTCTGGAGAACACGGCTCGGATTTCACTGAACATCCATTTGCCATGTAGACCCTCAGAGTAGGCCAGCACCTGTTGAGGTTGTACAGGAAGACACTTTTTATTAGAACAACTTCATCCAGAACCATTCAGATTCAAATTTTTTTGCAAAAGTAAAAAATGTAAACCATCTTAATGCCAGAACTATCTGATCTATATCGTTCATAACATGGTCTGAATCTGCACAGTACTGAGAAGACGTGTGCCCTTACTTTGGCGTCAGTCTTCTTGAAAGCAGAGTCCTCTTCATCCACCTCAAAGTAGATCTCAGTAGTAGTGATGGACAGAGTGCCTCTAGCCACCACGACAGGAGCGACCAGCTGAGCAGGGGTACTCAGCACAACTGGGCCTAGAGGGACAAACGTACACCTCAGCATTACTAGGCTTATTACTTCAGGCTGTCATAGCACTGACAGGCTCAACACACCGACGAGAACAATCAACAATCATCACAGAAAAATAAAACAACATAATTCATGTTAGTTAAGCTCGATCATTTCTTTGCTTCTTCTACCATAGAAAACAAGGCTAAGGGTTACAAGAGGTATTTGACTTGATTTGGATCAGTAGTCACTTTTTAGTCAATTAGGATTGCCAAGTATTTTGTTGATCAGATGAATCAGTTGGATGGTTAGTGTATCCGCAAAAACTTCAAATGACCAACTTGCCTTTGGAGGTAAAAAGTCGTGGACGGAAACGTACTAGAAACGAGAGTGACAGACAGTTCACTGTTTTGTCAAGCTGCGGCACAGTGTGTGTGTGTATGTATATGTGTGTGTGTATATGTGTGTGTGTGTGTGTGTGTGTGTGTGCGCAAGTGTGTGCATCTCACCAGCAAGGTTGTCAATCTCTTTCTCCTGGAGCAGGCTGACGGCGTCATCGTCTCCCTCCAGCATTAGCTCCGCCTCTGGGTTCTGGCTGACCACTGACTGGCTGCGGAAACTTTTCTTTGACTTAAGCCCCTCCTCTTCTTCCTCTGTACCTGATTGAGGGAGTGTGTGTGTGTGTGTGTGTGAGGTTTGTGTGTGATGTGTCAGAGAAAAGAAAGGTGAGGAGCATGCATTTGCAGCAGGTATCAACTGGGTACAACATGTCTACATTCTGGTCCTGTTACAGTACATGAGGGCATAGGTTACTGACTGTAGTCCTCCAGGGCTTTGAGTGACATGTCGGCGTGGGTGGATCCGAAGGCGTTCCGCACAAATCGCCGCCTCCTCCTCAGGTCGTCCTCCCAGTAGTCTAGACGCCAGAAGTCATGTAATTGGCTGAAGACAGAAAAAGGGGCGGAGCAAAAACATGAAACATAAAAGAGAGCAAGGAAGCAAGGTGTTACAGGTGTCAATCACACCACCAAAACAAAAACCTTCCTGTAATAATGTACAGGATTACTCTCGATTTGGACAAACCGTATCAGATAATATTGTATTCTACCAGAAGAGTGAGTGAACCAATCGGTAACTGACTCTGAACCGAATGAATCAGCAAACCTTTCGAGGGATAAGCGATTCTCCCCACAGAGCCAAAGAGCAGCACTGGTTAGCTGTTCAAGCCGTTTGCCAGTTTGATTGAAAATTCAATTGGCATAATGTGAGAAACATTACCTGGGCCAGAGCACTTCAGATTTCATTTCGGTGTTTATTAACAGCCCGCAGGTTGCAGTAGGCAATTTATTTGAAAAATGTTTTTCAGCGGGCCGGAGGAAGACAGACTTCAGATGCTGCGTGTCACTTGTCCTCAGATCAGTTTCTGTGTAGCTGCCAGCCTGGAGGCAGCTCGGGATAAGAAGCGATCATCAATTCAGCGTGCGTGCGTGCGCTAAATTAAGATATCAGTCTCATACAGCTACCCTGACTACGAAAGTAGGATTCAGGAGTCTGCAGCAGTTGTTGGTTGGACTTTTTGGGATGTTCTCGTTTGTTTGTTTATTGATTTATTCTTTTTTTCCCCCCAGCACTGATGATGTGCTTGAATGTTTGAAATAGAGGCTTAGAGTGTGTATTGTGTATTGTAGATGTTAAAGACGTAGTTGTAGTTTAGTTACTGTTGAGTAGAGGGTCAGTACTGAGATGGAGCATAGCGGTTATGGGATGCCGGATACTTAGATTAGTTTAGATTAGATTAGTTTATATAGTAAAGCTAGTTTACTATATACTAAAGATCGTTTTCACTTAATAAAGCTAAAACACAGAAATATTAGATACATTTAAAGATTGTGCAAGTTAGATAAAAGATGTCCAGGGCCTTGTAAATATAGCTCACTAAAAAAAAAAGATTTCAGAAACTATATGACAACAACTCAGCAAGTAAGAAAATGGTACAACACAAACAAAACACAGTGACAAGTAATAGAAATAAGATGAAGGCCCTGATACAGAAAACTAAATTAAGGGGAAGGTGAGAGAGTGGTAATGAGAAATGTACTGAAAAGGAAAATCCCACGCTTGGATGCGCTGTTGCACATCATCCATTTGTGATGTTCAGTTTATCACAATGCTTTTTTTCACGTACCCAGAATGTCTTTGGACCAGAGAACAGGCGTGAACTTGTTTAGCTGTGGGTTGAATGCGGCTGGAGACAAGTGAGCTTGGTATTGGATATTCTGCAGATAATGGTTTTATACATAACAGCAATATTTACAAGTTACTGAAGGTGGGAAAATGAAAAATGAACTTTACTCTGGTTTGTACGTGTAGGCGGAGAGAGAAAGAGTCTCTTCCCTTACACTAAGCACAGTATGTCTTGCTGCATTGCATTGTGGGCTATTGAGGCTGCTGTCCCTGGAGAAAATGGTTAATTATTATTGAACCTATTAAACTCTATTGTTGCTATGCTGGAAATATCTCTACATGACGTTGTCAATGCGTGGCCAGTTAACCACAGAAAGAAGAAAAATAGACCACAAAACCACCCAGGCTGTGTTGAGGCTGTGTTGAGGCTGTGTTGAGGCTGTGTTGAGGCTGTGTTGAGGCTGTGTTGAGGCTGTGTTGAGGTTGTGTTCACCAAATTCACCAACGCATCCCCGATGGGAGGTTCCCACCCGACAACCCCAATCACACACCTGTACTCCCGCCCCGTCCACTCACCTCTGCGACATGGTCCCCCATGCTCCATGCTTATTGGTCAGGATGTTGAGGATCTTCTGTTTCAGCTGGTTGGCGGTCACGTGATCTCTGTGCTTGGCAGCGCTGATGAGGTGATCGCACATTTTCTCCTCCTCCCGCCGGTCCGCAGCGTACTGGGCACAGTTAGACTGGAGGAGAGAGAGAGAGAGAGAGAGAGAGAGAGAACAGGAAAGAGGGATGAAAGAGGAGCAGAAAAAAAGCAGAAAAGCACTAAAATGCCCCGAAAACTCAAATCAAGATAAAAAAAAAAGAAATCGTGCCCTGGAGGATGTTCAAATATTATTACAGCTAACATTGTTTATTTGAGTGTTACGTACATTAATAGTTAGAAAGTTGTGTTTGACAATTTTGGATGACACAATATTTTAGATGTAGATCTGGTTTTTCCGTCACATAAAGACCCTGTGAAACAGACAGAAGTGGCGTTGAGTGTGTGTGTGTGTGTGTGTGTGTGTGTGTGTGTATACCTCAAATTCGGCGTGTTTGTGTACATCCTCAGCCCTCTGTCTGTTGAGGATGAACTCTGCTTCATTGGCAACACGCACAATATGGTCCTTCATGGCATGGCACAGAAGTCTGGGGGGGGGGGGGCGGGGGGGCGGGGGGGGGCAAGAGCAGTAGAAGGTTAAGTAAGTAAAAGATTGAAATAGAGTAGTTGTTTTACACTCTACTGCACTACTAGTCGAGGGGTTCTTCCTACTTCCTACTACACTAATGTATTTGGCCCCTGGCGATTGAGGACACTGACACATGGCCTGCACTACAGTCTCTACTATATATACTACTGGCTGAGCAAGGATACTAGGATACTGAGTAGACACACAGAACTACATGGCCCACACTAGATTGTGTCCTGACGTCTGTCTAGCTCGCCCAGCCGTCCTGGTGGGAGGATGCTCTTCTGCCCCGCCCAGATGACTCTTCCACGTTTCCTCCTATAGAGTTTTTCCATCCAGGACATATTAAGGCTTGCTGTGTCTTCCACTCTATTCCAACTGGTACTCTGCTTTCATGTGCTTTTGTTCCATATTCTGTCAACAGCTTTTTGTCACAACTAGTTGATAATAACATCATAAATGTGATAGTCTATCAGCCTGACGTGGTTTGTGATAAAGGGACTGTATAAATAAACGAGACTGGACTTGACTAAACACACATTGCACTAATTGCTAATGTGGGACTGACAGGGAATTACGTGGGACTCTGATAAGTCGGTGTGATGGATTACCTCCCCTCATTGATGAGCTCAATGAAGGCCAGTCCGGCGTTCTTCTGAATGGAGTTCTGCCACTCCTGAGGGTAGAAAACACACCAACACTATTAGTATGTGCGACTCGGGTCAGGGTGTAATTATCGTGTCTTGATTCATCCTGAATCCTGCCCTAACCCAGTGTCAGTGTGTATCTAAAACTGCTGTTCACCCTGAAAATAAAGACGAGGCGAGAGTACAGACGACGGCATTAGGAGCTTTCTAAGTGTCAATGAAATTGCACCCTTGCGAGTGCGAGTGTATGTGAGTGATTCAAATGTGTGTGTGTTGTGTGTGTGTGCATGCATCGAGAGAGAGACTTCTAAGCAGGCTGAGAGTGTTGTTGAAAGCCCAGCACTATGGCGGCTCCATTAGCTCCACTGGCCCTGATGGTTTGCGAAGGACACGTGGGAGCATCTCCAGTTACCACCCCCATCCGGGAGGATCAATATCTGGGCTAAGGTTTCGCTCTTCTGGGCCCCTAATGGCAGGCATGGCCGGAGCCAGGGGGTAATACTATACATGCTGACGAGCAGCCAGGCAGAGAGGGGGGAGAGAGAGAGAGAGAGAGAGAGAGAGAGAGAGAGAGAGAGAGAGAGAGAGGGAAAGGGAGTGGTGAGAGGGGACGGGGGCGATGTGGAGAGTGGTAGAAGATGAAAGCGGCTGCCATTGAAACACTCCGTTAAATGTGGATGTAGGAGACCGGAGAGAGCCGAGGCGTCTGACAGCACAACTCAAGACGGAGCAGGGGGGAAAAAAACCCAGAACGCAGAGGAGTGAAGTATGAGAGAGGAGACCAAAGTAGAGTTGAAAGAAAAAGAAGAGTGGGCAGAGGGTATGAGAACTGAAGAGATGGAAAAAAAGGCTCCTCCAAGGACAAGTGCACTTAAAGGGTAGCCAGCAGCCAACAAAACAACAACAACACAACGACAGATGGAGGGAAGAAAGGAGATCAGAAAGGAAGTTCTGCCTCGAAAAGGAGAGAGCTCTGTAATGGTATGTACCATTCTGTTGTCTATGTGCTGAGTGCTGTTATCTGCTGCTCTTTGTAGTAAACTATAACATGAACAAAGTATTGAGGAAAAAAAAACTTCAGTTAAGTTTTTAAAAGACAGATCCAACATTTGATTCATGGGCGTATGAACGATGTGGAAAATGCCTCGATGTTGTCTCGGTGCGACGAAGCGTGCGACTAAATATTGTGTTTCATCTGCAATGCGCTCGTTGCGGAGTCAAGCGTGGTAGCTGGGACCTGGCAGGGCGGGTCCACGACGACACCGGCTTTCTGAACGCACCTCTGACCGGCGGGGTCAAACGGGGACATCCGACCGGTCAATCAGCATGTGTGGCTAAAAACCAAAAACTCTTGAGAGTGACCTGGAAACATTACAGATAAAGTACCTACTCAGACTTGGAGGACTAGAACTATGTGTGAGGACAGTAGCTACAGGGATGGATGGATGGATGGATGGATGGATGGATGGATGGATGGACAGGATAAATAGAGAGAGAAGAGGTGGAAGTTACCAACCTGAGAACAGAGCAGCATTACGAGCTCCACCACAGACGTACTAGACTTCATACACACCAGACCTGCAGTACAGAGACACACAGTCAGGAACCGCTCCCTCTCTCTCTCTCTCTCTCTCTCTCTCTCACACACACACACACACACACACACACACACACACTCGCTCTGAGTCACACAAAAATATCATCAAAGAAGATACGGTAGTGTCAAGAAGTTACCGCCGCCGTATACAGAAATCACAGTCGGTTTATAAAAAAAAGCATGCCACAGAAAAGACAGGAACAAACAGTAGAGACAAGAGAGAGAGAAAGGGAGGAGAGAAGGATGAGAGGAAAGGACAGAGGAGACAAGAGGAGGAAGGAGAGGGAGAGGACAGTGGGCGGAGGGAGAGGGAGAGGTTTTCAGATCAACACAGAGACAGTGGATCACGGCAACAGGACACCAGGAAGCAGGTGGAACAGGAAGGATCACATTTACCACAATCTAGTCTGATACCAGTAACTCTGATACCAGTAAATACTACTACTGAGTATAATCTGAGGTACAATTCTTCACATTAGCTAACTAGCTGTCTGATAATAGTGCAAAATATGACTGACTTCATACCTGATTGACGAATGAGTGAAGCAGCCAGCTCATAGACTCACTCACTCAACTCACTCACTCAACTTGATCACTTACTTGATCACTTACTCAATCACTCACTCAACTCGCTCACTCACTCACTCAACTTGATTACTCAACTCGCTCACTTACTTAACTCACTCACTCACCTCGCTTAACTCGCTCACTTACTTACTCCACTCACTCAACTCACTCACTCAACTCACTCACCTCACTCACTCAACTCGCCCACTCACTCAACTCGCTCACTCACTCACTCAACTTGATCACTCACTCACTCACTCAACTCGCTCACTCACTCACTCAACTTGCTCGCTTACTTAACTCACTCACTCAACGCACTCACTCACTCAACTCACTTAACTCGCTCACTTACTTACTCCACTCAGTCACTCACTCACCTCGCTCACTTACTCACTCACTCACTCACCTCACTTACTTAACTCACTCAACTCGCTCACTCACTCACTCACTCACTCACTCAACTCGCTCACTCACTCACTCACTCACTCAACTCACTCAACTCACTCAACTCACTCACTCGCTCACACGTCACAGTGAGGGACAGTGAATGGGGAGACTCCACAGAGAGACGCCAGTTAGAGGTAAATGAGCCGTGTACAGCACCTGTACCTTCTATGAGCAGTTCCTGCCCATGGCTACCCAGCAGCGTCCTGGACAGGAAGGGGGCAAAGTCCACGAAGATCTCTCTCAGCAGGGGGGCCACCTTCTCCAGAGCACGCTCCAGCTTGGTGGTGATGCTGCACATGGGGGAAGGCAGAAGTGAAGGGGAAATAGAGGGAGGGAGGGGGGAGTAAAGGAGAAAAAAAGATGAGGGAGTAGAAGTGAAGGTAAAATAAGCAACAGAGATTTAAAAAACACGAGAAAAGATCACAGGGACAAATAAGACGAGGGGGAAACATGCAAGAAAAAGATGAGGGACGAGTAAGGGAAAGGCAGATGAGGGGAAAAGGAGAAGGGAAGAAGGAGAAAAGAAGTTAGAAGAGGCAGGAGAGGAGAGAGAGAAAGGAGAGAAAGCAATAAAAATAAGTCAATAAAGCAGCATGGACACGGAAGACGCCAAAAAGACAGGCTACAAAAAAGTTGAAATCATGGTTGGGTATAGCAGCACTATGCCTACGTTAGTGTACGTAATGGAAGTTGAATGGCGCTATGCAGGATTAGGGCTAATCTCCGAAACCTGTCCCGATGCTGGATTACACTGCATCACATCTTGGCTTGTTAGGTTTGTTAGCAAATGCTGCAAAAACTTGTTTTAAATGTATAATTTTTTTTTTGTTGCGAAAACATGTGTGTGTGTTACGCGCCTGTGATGAGTGAAATGAGTGAAGTACTCCTCTATTCTACTCCCTGTCTCCTATGCTCCATGGAGAAATTAAGACAGTAAGGCAGAGTACAGAGAGAATAGCATTCTAGAGAGCATACTGAAAACAAGCTGGCAAGTGGCAAGTGCATCGTCTGATAAGCATGTGACATCTGCAGCAGACCTGGCTCACACAGTCTTTACAACGTCTTATATTCCTGTCAACCTGCGTGGAGTACCGGGCGGGTGAGGATCTGCCGCGTGAGACGAAAACCATGATTTTGCAAGTGAAATTCAGATAATCACAGCTAGGTTTTTAAACAAGCACTCCAAAGCAGGTTGAAGCAAAGAATGATGTGCAAATACTATTTAACCCAGGTCTGCAAGTCTGGGGTTAGTGTGAGAAGACGGCCATGCCAGAAGTGACAGTACTGAACCAGAAGTTAAAAGCTAATTGTTGTAAAAAAAAAAAAAAAGCTGTTAGGGAAAGATGTCTGTCCTTTCTCGCATGGCATTCTGGGAACAGATTATTAGTGTTTGGGCGTAGGGTTTTTTGCGTGGTGGAGGCGGGGCAGAGAGAAGGGGGGGGGGGGGGGGGGGGGGGGTCATGGTGGGGGGGGGGGGACAGGAACGAGGGTCTCCTTGCCTAAAACACTGTCCTGCATCTCGGGGGGCTGCCTGGAAGCCTGCCAGAGAGCTAAAAGACTTGAGCTCAGGGGGCGTCTGACCGCTGCGCAGTGCGCACTGCTCCATCTCACAATAGGCACTGCAATACAAACCACACACACACACACACACACACAGACACAGATTAAAGAAACACATACGCACGCTCACACGCACGCCAACACACACACACACGCACCTACACACAGAATCAACACTGTCTAACATGTCTACAGTGTGAGTATGCTGACTGCAATGTTATGATCAGAGATGGAACAATGTTCAAAATAACTACAGACGATATTAAAGATATTAAAGTTTGCCTACTTAGATTGTTAAAAGGTTTGAAAGGTTTTATTACTACACATCTCGTCATATTTTAGCGGTGAGTGTAAGATGGCTACACAGAATATGGAGACACTTACAAATGAACACACTGAGTTATATTTGTGACACTGCTTTATTCACATGTGGTCAGATGTGGGTTCTTATTAGGAGAGTCGATTTCAACAGAAGCAATTAAGAGAACTGGTTTGATTGGCTCGGGTGTGGAGTAGCTGGGGGACAAGACTGACATTGTGTGTTGAAATCGTGATAATTGAAATGGTTACTGTTGAAGGGCTCTATAGTGTTGAGGGTGTCTGTTGGTGAACATACTGTATGTGTGTGTGTGTGAGACAGCACGTTCACACATGCCAGACAAATCTAATCTGACCTAATAATATCAGTAATGGTTGCGAACAGCTAGTGAGGGGAGATGATGACAGACGTGATGTGACGAGTGATACGGTACG
Source organism: Hoplostethus mediterraneus (assembly GCA_034670385.1). Lineage (NCBI taxonomy): Eukaryota > Metazoa > Chordata > Actinopteri > Trachichthyiformes > Trachichthyidae > Hoplostethus > Hoplostethus mediterraneus. The sequence continues at coordinate 3,430,502 of JAXDDW010000005.1, forward strand.
AAAAAGGGAACAGATAGAAAAATGGAGAAATCAAGAAGTAAAAAAAAAAAAAAAACGGGGGGGGGGAGAAAAAGACGGGTTGAAATGTTTTGAAATGACGAGCTGGAGACGCCGTGGGCGGAGCGAGGTGCGGGGATCCCCTCTCTGACCTCATGTTCTCCATGGTGTCCTCGGGCATGGGCGCCACCGTCTGCACCGCCGGCAGGTTCTTACTGGTCGCGCCGTTGACAAACGACGAAGAGGAGGAGGAGGAGGAGGAGGCCGAGTCTGTGGCGCCTAGGTAGGGAGGACGGAGAGACGGGGGAGGAGGAGGAAAAATAAGACGGGTATTACTGTAACACGAATCAGACGGGGAGGACGATTCGCTGGCAGGATGATAATACAGGAAATGTATTTGTATGTAGTAATGTAGTTGGGATAGTATTCCACCAGACGTGGCGTGGCGTGTCTTCTGGTAATGGCTCCTGTTTGTGAAAATAGCCTTGAAATCAATACACAGAATCCATTCCGGAGAACAAATCCATTCCTTGTCCATTACGTATGTACGGCATGTCTGACAGGTTGACAAAGCCCCCCCCACCCCCGTTCTCCCCCCGCGGACCCGCTGAATATGATGCTGCATAAGAAAACAGCCCCGAGCGGCTATCTGCTGCGGACCGATACCTGATCCATACTATAGATCGGTTCAGTTGGAGAGAGAGAGAGAGAGAGAGTCACGGAGAGAGGAAGGAGAGGAAATGCCGATCTCATCTTTCTTTGCACTGCACAGAAACACCATCTTCTCACCCGATACCACATCTGGGTGAAATAAACTCAATAATAATTCTTTTTTTGCACGTTTTTTTTTCACCTGCATGGAGTGCCAAATGTGGGGGGGGGGGGGGGGTGTTACATTGTCCATCACAGGAGGAGAAAGTCTTAAATTAACTTTCTTGTGACTGTAGAAAATTTCTGCCACTCACTGCAGTTTTACGTGCCAAACCCCAACACAGCTGGCAGCTAGAGCATGAAAGTATCTGCAGATACTATTGGGTCGGTTTTTAGCGCTATTCGAGCTTCTCCCGGCTGTCATGGGACCACGTCTTATATGCGTCATGAAAGAGAGACGTACCAAAAAGGAAGAGATTCAGCGCCGCTTCGAATTCCTGGAGGCTTTTCAAACACCTCTGTCATACTGCAGGTGTCTATCTGCTGCCTCGCTTCAGATGAGCACCAAGCAGATGCAGTGCAAACGTATAAAAGGGGTAAAAATATCCTTAAAGACTTAACATTAATGGTGTTTAAAAGGTGTGTGTGTGTGTGTGTGTGTGTTTAATTGACGTTTCCTTTGCAGGTGTAGTACGTGTGATCTCCCACCTGTAGTGTTAATCATGCTCTTGGGTGTTGCCGTAGCAGCGGCGAAGATGTTTGGTGTGCTGCCGGGAGTGGCCGCTCCGCCGGTGGTGGGCGTGCCCACGGTGTTGACTGACAGGCTGCCGGGAGGCGGCTTTTTGACGGGGACCACGACGCTCCTGTCAGAGACAAGACACGGATGAATGAGCAACACATTAATTTATTCATTCAATCATTTTGCTTTCAGGGTGAAGGGCGGGCGTTGGATGGGAGGGACCCTGGGCAGCTCCGCCAGTCCATCACAGGGCTATTACAGGTAGACGGACAATCACTCACACCTATGGGCAATTTAGAGCCTCCTATCCACTGCATGTCTTAGGAATGTGGGAGAAACCAGAAGAAATGCACATGAATTCGAGGAGAAGGTGCAAACTCCACACAGGAAGAGACGCCGCTAACCACTGAGCCTCTTTATTTCATTTCATCCACATGTGCATTGAGCTGACGCCCTTATAAGGAGCGACGTACAACATTCACTTCCTGCATCACCAACACTATGATATATTATTATCTATCTCTGTGTCATACGGAGAGTGTGACGTGATTCTTCTAAAAGGACGATCAGGCAGTATTTATTAGATGGTGTGCTTATTGGTACCTACACATTTGCCAAGACACGACACGGGTTGGACGACCTCTTTCAAAAGCATCAAGTCCATATGGGACAGCGTGAGGCAGCTGGACTCCCCGGGAGATGGATATGGAGCCGTGATCTATTATGCACACTGTCTTCAATCAATAACGTAGCTCTCCAGGACTGCCGCTGAGACGAGGCAGACCGAGTGATACATAGGACACATATACTGTTAATCACTCAGGCGGAGAGTCCATATGTTAACAGTTTGGAGGGGAGAGGAGAAGTTGAACCTCCGTTCAGGCTTCCTTTATACCCGTCACGTCCTATGACTTTATTACTCTGCAACGATTTCTCCACCTCTACAGGAGAACTGTCAAAGACTACAGAGATTCCTGTCAGAGTTTTAAATGAAGAAGGAAAATGAATGCCAGCGGATATATCTGCCGATAATGTTTTATTGTCACGGTATCACTGTTTCTGTTTCTTCTAGATCAAATCCTGAACCAGAATCCTAAAACATGCAAATATTTAATTGTGCCGAAATCTATTTTTTTTAACGCTGCTCTTATCGGTGCTCTTATCAGTGGAACAAATGAGTTTCATTCCAAAATGAGGTATCCAACATTTTTCACAAATTGGCATCTACTCTTACAAAATGACTGCTGGCAAGCACATTATGGATATCGTTCAAAGTCGTGACTCATTCTGAGAGCGTTGCTCACGCTGTTTTTCAGGGTAGTATTATCCGTTTTCTAAATACTGATTAATGAATTGAAGGTAGCAATTGGATAACAGTATCTATCTGAGAAGGGCCAGTAGTACCTCACCTTACCTCGATCTACTGGTCATTCCCTAGTGATACCGCTCTCCCTGTGTTCCTCTGCCTTCGTAGCTCGGGTCGTACACAGGAAGCAGGGACGTACCTGTCAAAGGAGTGGAACTGCATGGGCAGCATGGGGTGTGTCTTCAGGGCGGGGTCCTGGGTGGTAGGGTGTCGGCCCCGCCTCCTGCCCCGCCTCCCCGCCGTCGACGGGCGCCGCCACCAAGCTCTTCAGGATCTCCTGCACGACCGAGACGGTGAGCATTGATACAAACCCATCTGGTTACTACTACACACACACACACACACTGCAAAAGCTGTGAATTGTTTGTTTTGGCTAATTTTCTCTTTTCTAGACTTTTTACCAACTGATTAAAAGGATACCTTGACATTTAAAATTTTACTTTGAAAATATACTTGAATTTTTCTTATTTTTCAGGAAAATATTATTTTTTACTGCGATAAAGTAACCTATCCTGTAATTATTTCCTTTTCCTAAATCAGAGGATAACAGGTGTGTTTGTGTTTTAATGCACCCTCTCAGAACGTGAAAGACCCACCTTGACATTGATGCCCTTGTTGGTTTGGCTGATGCTGGAGATGGAGGAAGGAGGGGCTTGGCCAGAGTTGGGGTTGGAGTTGGGGTTGTGGGGAGAATCCAAAAGGCTCTCCTGTGACCTCCTAACGTCCGACAGGCTGCATAGCAGGTCTGTCCCTCCTCCTCCTCCTCCTCCTCCTCCACCTCCTCCGCCGTCTCTGTCTCTGTCTCTGTCCGTCTCTCTGCCCACCAGGCCGAGGCCGAGCCCCAGACCCATGTCCGAGCCATTCAGGGATCCAGCCACGTGGCCCTCCTCCCCGATGCCCGAGTCTGTGTGGGGGAGGCCGGCCCGGGGGGAGTCGTCCACAGGCGTGGGGGTCTGCTTGTCGCGGTCAGAAAAGGACGAGGATGGGTGCTCTGGAGGAAGGAGGAGAGATAACGAGTGGTTTATAATATAAAAGGCCTTTTTTGTACAACATATTTTCAACAAATTACACAACAGCGTGTCTGTTTTTAACAATTCCATCTCAACCATTTCCTCGTTTTCCAATTTACACCCTCCCCTCTTCTCTCTCTCTCTCCCCCCCCCTCCCCCGTTTCTTTCTCTAATGGTCTCATATTCAAGCTCCTATGCATTCTCTACACCAACGCAAAAAGCATGACTCATCTTGTGCTCATCCAGATTACCCTTTTGTACTGATGTTGCAGGAATAGAAACGCTGAGAATTACCTGTGCTGGTGGGGGAGTTGATCTCATGGCGGATGCTTCTTCCCGATAGGCTGGTGGACCTGCCAATCTCGCGCTGGGGTTCCAGAATGTCCCGGTACTTGGACACCATGAGAACCGAGATGAAGTAGACGACCGCCAGTGCCAGGAACTGAGCCTGCTTACTGTCGTCCTGCAGCGACACAAAGATGCAAACCACACACACACACACACACACACACAAATATTCACAGTGCAAACATGTTAAATCACAGGAAATAAAGGAAAATAGATTCTATTCTCTGTAGACGTGTGCAGACACACACACACACACTTACCACATCCCTGAAGACCACAGCTCGAAGACGATTGATGTCTACGTCCTGCAGGAGTCTGTCTGGATCCTGCTGAATAGGAGAGAGAGAGTGTGTAAATTGTGGTGCACATGCATGTTTGTGTGTCAGAGTGTGTGTGAGTGTACAGCATGTTTATATGTGTGTGTGTGTGTGTGTGTGTGGTACCTTGCTGGTTGTGGAGGCACTGTGGAGGCTGTCCTGTGACTTGCTGCTGGTTAAGGAGGACTTGCAGCCCCGGTCTCTCTGTCTCTGCCTGCATTCTAGACAGTTCCTCACCGCCACACAACACACTGACAGAGACAGAGAGAGAAATACTGTAAGTATCACATACCGGAGGTGGGGGGTGGGGGGGGGGTTCAGATTTCTTGGTATCTTGTTTGAAAAATGGGAAAGTTTGTGAATTCTACAGCGTTTCTTTTTTTGGTCTCTAAAGTGCACTGCCAACATGTACTAATATAACAACCTAGTTTTCAGTCACGAGAGTTATTTTGTTGTCATCACCAGACTGCACAAGCTTATATATTGCATGCAAAAATATTTTCGGTAGGTAGGTAGACTCAGGGATACGATGTCAGATCAAGAATAGAGAACAAATTGCTTCCAAACATGCAAAATGAGAAGGACTGCGAGGGACTGCATGCATCTAATACAAGCCAATTTTATTTAATCTTGAAAATTTTTTTTCCCCAACTGGGGAAATAGTTTTGTGCCATTCCTCTCATTTGGGCCATGAAGCCGTCTGCCTGAGTCTACCTCCCGGTCTTAAATCTTTAATAAAGATAGAATAAATCAAACTCACACATACCCAGTCGGAGGCATTGCCTCATCAGCCCTCCTGAGGACATATTCTTCTCCGCCTCGATCTCGCTGAAGTTGAGGGAGCTGGCGAACACCAGTACGTCCACCATGGCCATGAGACGAGACAGGAAGGTGACCGCCGTCTCCGAAGACATGCCCTGCGTCGCCTCGATGTTCTCCAACTCCGTCTGGGGAAAGGGGGACAGAAAACGCATGCTCCCCAGTCACTCAATGTCCAATACGCCTGCAGGCACACTGAGTTGGATGCTCTCTCATTGACTTCAGACAGTTGGTGAAACAGTGTCCTCTCTATGCCAACGACAGAAGCAACCTTTAGGAAACTAATGCAGTCATGGGTTGTTGTATCATACGGGAAGAGCAGCCTTGAGTGTCATGCTGGTAAGTGAAGTATTTCACCATACATGTATGGTGAAATTTTTGCAACATGAAGTGCTGTAGACGACACACAAGTACAGCCTGATGACACACATGTGATGGGAACAGTGAGAGAGTGACAAGGCCTGTTAACAGGAAGAGCAGTGGTGTTGGGGCAGCTAAAGCTAGCCTAGAATATACTTCATAGAAAACTAAGCGAAGCACCCTCATGTTTGCACCCACCAAAGTATTCAGTTACCAAATTTCCAAAGGCAACGAGGTGTTAAAGCTTCAAGTCAAAACCAGATTTGTGATTCGCTCTTTCTCTGCCTGAGTAAGCAGATAAGGATGTGAGGGGCGTGAAAGAGTAGACAGAGTGCAAGCGTCTACAGGCTCCTCGGAGCAAGTGTGCACAGACATTTAGAGATAACAGACACACAGGGTGAGGACAGAAGGGCTTGGGTTGGTGCTCTTAGCTCTTCTGGTGATGGTGGGAGTCCCAGGCTCTTTACGCACCTCTCCCCCTGCGCCTCCTCCCCCAGGAACAGGGGTCACTTCCTCTCCCTTTGAACCCCTCTGGGGTGCGGCTCCTCCTGCCTTCTTCAGTGTTGATACAAAGGGGACAGGCTTAGCTTAGGTTTTTGGGAAAACTCTCATGCTTTTCCTCTCATACTATATATGATGTTACCTCTAACATATCTCTTCACTCCTTTATTTAGTCTTTTTCTTTCCTTTTAATATCTATCTCCTCACCTCTCAATCTATTCTATCTCCCCGGATCTGTATAATATTCTAACAATGTTAGAATATTATAATGTCAAGAAATTGATACAACTGAGGCAGAGAGATCAATGCATACTCACGATAGCAACAGTACAAGGGGGAGTATTGATTAGCAGCAAAGGAACACAACAAATAGAAACACTATGGATGTCAGACAGGCAAGGGTTAGTGTCAGTCACAATGGTAAATAAACCATAACAGAGTATTAGTAGAATAGAGAGAGGGAGGAAGAAACCACAACTTACAGTGTTGGCACTACCCTTAGAACTCTGCACATGCAAAAACAGACAAAAAAAGACAAGAAAATACACAGAATACATGTAACACAGAGAGGAAAAGAAAAAAATAAGATGATTAAAAGAAAATAGATTATCAAGATATCAAATTAAAGAGAAGCTTATTAATTAAAGGGTTAGAAAGTAGATTAAATAAAGTTTTAAATACTTCCCGAGACACACCAAAGTGTTAGATTGACAGTTACATACATTAAAGAGATAAAGATGAGAGGAATCCAGAAAACAGTCGAAAGTTTAATCAAGTTACCTGGTTTTATATTCCTAGCCAAAATAAGCAGAACTCGCAATAAATAAAATTCAGTCTTCGGGGCTTAAGAAGTCAGTGCTAATCTGTCGTGATTTGATAAGCTAAAAAAAAAAAAATCTACAAAATGTAATGGACACAACAAATTCTTCAACCAGATCAAAGATACACCAAAGATGAGAGGAGATATGTTCAGCGGGTTCCTCTGGTCCAAGTTCAGCCTAACACCTAGGTCACGCCTACTTAGTGGCTGTGACTTGCAGTTTCCCTCCCACCACAGAGGGGCAGAGTAGAGCCACTTACAGAGGGGGAGGTGGCAGCGGAGAGGAGAGGCAGGATGCCTCCACAGGCGATAATGATGTTGTCCACCATCTGGGAGATGAGGTGGATGGTGTTGTGGACAAAGATGATGTTTTCATTGCTGTTCACAAAATCCATCACTGACTTGGTGGAGTGGCTGAAAGAAAAATCAGTCAGATTTGGATTGATTTTACAGGAAACACAGCAGGAATATCTTTTGACCTTGCAAGTATCTCCTTTTTTAAATTCGGCATTGAAAGTGACACCACCTTTTGACGGGTAGACATGGAAGAAGGTAAACTAGCATAGAAAAAAACAAAACAGCTAACCTTACAATTCGCTTTGTAAAGACAGAAACCCCTCGACCCCTCTCGCTCACCTCCTCCATACGTGCACGTCGGTCTCCAGGGCAAACAGCAGGTCAGTGAGCAGCCGTTGGTGCATGGGAGACCATTTGAACTCTGGGATGCGGAACATGGTGGTGCGCGGGCCGGGGCTGAACTGGCGGCGCTGCTCCTCCGTCATGGGCATGCCCCTGAAACCCAGGTCAACACGTAGGTCCCGCTCCAACTGGGCTGCAGTGCGACCATGGAGGGCCTACAAAGAGTTAAAAACCAAAGAAAAAAAGAGGGTGGGGTGTAATGAGTAAGTCAGCCAGCAGAGGGCTTTCAGTACACCTCTGGTCAAGTACACATAACTGGCTATACATCCTCATCAATTAATCTGAATAGCCAGAATGGGCTAGGAACTCTTCTAGAGAACGCACCTGGCAGACACTGAGATAACAATACCATGCGCACCTGAGTAGTGGCGGTGGTTTGGATTTTCTTGGTATCCTTGTCTTTGCCGTCGTCCGACCTCTCTGTGTCAGAGATGGTGCTGGCTGTGTCTCCTCCAGTCTTAAGCCCCGTGGCCTCTCCCTCTGCCCCGGACGGGCCCTCTCCCTCTGGGTATTCTGGCCTGGAGGCTCCCTGGACTTGAGCTTGGCTCTCAGCTTCAGCGATGGAGCTGATGTCCGCCAGAGGGCTCTGGATCTTGAAAGGCCCGTCCTCTGGAAGTTCCCCAGGAGCGTGGCTCTGGGTCTGGGTCAAATCAGAGCCGCAGCTAGTCATGTGGGCCAGCAGGCTGAGGTCATCGCTGGCACTGGTGGAGGAGTGAGCTGGGCCGGATGGAGTGGGCTGGTCTGAGCTGGGCAGTACCAGGGGGTCTGTAGCTGCCAAAGCTGGGAGCAGCTTCTCGTCCACCTGGGAGAATGGGAATGGGGGTTTAATGGGCTTCTATTCTAGGCCAGCAGGGGAAGATGCAGCTCCAGAAGCAGGTTTTTATCTGCTACACTTCACCATCTCATTGGACACTTAGCAAATCTCTTGGTCAGTAGAAGTTAAACAATGTATTAATCAGTTCCTACCTTGCTGAAGAGGAATCCGTTGTTGCTAGGGACGCTATCCTTCTCGTCAGCCAGCGTAATGAGTGGTCCCATGTTCCCATCATCCTCCAGGCTGACTCCGGACAGCCCCAGGCTCGACCCCATGACCCCTGACCCCGCCGTGTCATCTTTAGGTGCCAGGTTCCCATTCAGGTTCTGAACTACAGCGCAGTAAGCACTGTCGAGGAGAGAATCAACCTCTACCAGAGGTCCGTTCTCCATTCCACCTCCACCTCCTACAACTACACTTCCCCCCAGGCCTTCAGGAGACAGGTCCAGGTCATCCAGCTTCACTTCTGTGGCCTCCACCTTCTCTGCTTTGATGTCCACCAGCAGGTCATGGACTTCCACTCTCACCCCGGGCCCTGCACTCTGCTCTCCGGGCGTCAGGGCCTCTCCGTTGGGGCGTTTTACGGTACCCTCTGCCAGGAGGTTGCGTGAGTCTCCACCGGCCCCCTCGCTGTACTCCGCCTCGCTCTCAGGCGTCTGTGTTTGGGAGTTGTCGTCGATCTCCAGGTTGCCGTTGACAACGGGGGCAGGCGTGGCGGAGAGGCCAGAGATGGTGGAGACGGAGCCTTTCTTCCCCTTCTTCATGTTCTCCTCCTCCTGACGCTGGTATTCCTCATACATCTTAGCCAAGTACTCCTTATGGGCCTCGTAGGTCACCTGTAACAGAGGGTACAGAGATGATTGGTTATGCTATCACGACAAGTAGGAGTTGTGTATCTGCACCAAAGGTTGGGTAGTATCCATAATGTCTGCTCACTTTTGACCTTAAAAGGACCACCATGGGCTAGTGGGCTAGTAACATTTCTACTCCTGAACAGAGGGCACAGTGATTATCAGTGATTAATAATTAATATCTACCGATCAGTTAGATCTCAGCCAGGTATTCCTCATAGGCTCTAACCCTTGCAGGTCAGGTCTATACAGCCAATACCTGCAAATCAATACCCCTTCAGCAACGTCTTCCTCACCTTGGAGTGCGCGATGGAGAGGGTATCGACCCACACCCTCCAGCCTCCCCACTCGTACTTGATGGCGTGGTAGAGCAGGATCCTGAAGATGTTGTAGACCATTTCCGTTATCTTCTGCTCCTCGGGGTTTTTGGGGTTGATGTATCCCAGGGAGAACATCCAGTCCTGCCACACAGAGCACTGCAGCAGGCAGCTACGACACACCACAACAGTTGTGTGAGTTGAGTTTATTGTCAAATTGCAACAAGTAATGCAACAATATTTCATTTCAAAATAAGATATCTGTATGATGACACCTATATACAAAATATCATTGGCATTGAAGCATTACATTAAAAGCATATTATGTGTAAGTGTTAAGTTTATACGTCTTCTCAAGAGGTTTGTCTAGAAAATAGTTCATGACTGTTCAATTTCAGGTGGTGGTCATATGGTCGATGCATATGGTGTAATCCATAAGTGCAAGTGAGCGTGTGCATTTGCCTGTGCACACCTGCATGCATATGAAAGTGTATGTGTAGTGAATCTCTGCAAGCCTTTGTGTGTATATGTGTGATCTCACCGTCGGTTCTCGCGGCTGTTACTGAACAGTTTGATCATGTCAGAGAGAAACAGCCTCCTGACTTCCATCAGCTCAGCACTGGGGGTGGAGTTCTTCAACAGGGTAGCCACCACCTTGAGAATCACTGGGAGAGGCAGAGAGGAAACAGAGGGATGGGGAAGGAGGGAAAGGAAGGGAGGGGGAGAGGAAGAAGGAGAGGATAAAGAAGAAGAAAAAAAGATGTATAGAGTAACAGAGAAAGAGGGGAAGTGAGAGATCAAAAATGAGAGATGCCAGCAATGTGCTGCAGCCTTCCAAATCCAGGTTTTTTTGTTTGTTTCAGGGTTCCCACGCTGACTTGGGCATCGAATTCAAGGACTTCTCAATGACTTTCAAGGTATTGTTAGGTTAAATTCAAGGACTCAAAATTGGCACACTTTGGGGTAAGACATTGGTCAGAATTAGACATCATAGAGGCCTCATTTTTTGTCAAGTCAAGAAATGATGTTGAAATAATTTAAAAACTGGTGCTATATCAACACAAATATCCGTCTGAGGTGAATTTGGGTACTATATATATAAATATATATTTTTTTTTTAAATCAAGTACTTTCAAGGATTTTCAAGGCCCACGGGAACCCTGTTGTGTATTCACAATAAAATGATTGGCAGACCAAAAGGACAAGCGGCGACAGAGAGTGTTTTGTGCTTACTGGGATTCTGGATCTTGACGGTGGAGTCTGGCTCGGGGTGGGGCTTGTGAACCACCTGGGTGCAGACCTGCTCCGTCAGAATCTACGCAGAAACATCGACAGCAGGCAATGAAAACGATACGGCGACCGCTCGACGGCGAGCCGAGAAGAGACTGAAATGACGCTGCGGCACGTCGAGCCTGCTGCTGCGCAACCGCTACCTACCTCGTACAGCGTGTTGTAGGTGGTGACAGAGACGGTGTTGGTGTGCATCATCAGCCTCTCCCCTAGCAGCGTGAACAGACTGTGTGTGTGCATGATCTCCACCTTCCTCCTGCAGGGAGGCGCGCACACACACACACACACACACACAGATACACACACACACACACACACACACACACACAAAGGCAGCCTGTCAGTCGTGACTGAATTCATGACAGCTAAATTGACATCGGTTGTCATTGGCCCTGATGACGGTCTGGTATTGACAGGGGGCACCATGTGGCCCTGTCAGTTATCGTGGCGCCAAAGAGGAAGGCAAATTAACAAAGCCAACACTCACTAGGGCAACGACCATATGGCCAACACATATTAACCTTGTGCCAGTGGGCATAGCATGTGTCTCAACGAGGCCTTTAACTTAAGATGCTCTGTAATCACGCTTCACGCTGCACTGAATACTGATGACTCCAGAGGACTTTATTAATTACCAACTTTCATCGCTTCAAAATTTGGCATCAAAGAATAATGCTGGTAGCCGGAGTAAAAATCCCTCGCCTCCAATCAGTACAGCAGACACGGCAGACTGTGCAGTACTACATGTCTTCCATCGCTAGTTACAAATCACTTACTGTAGCCAGCACTGTGGCGTTGAAGTGGTTGTTATTTCTTGAGAGTAGCATATTTTACACTATTTTATGATAGTAACCTTTCCTATCTGTCTGAACCAATAAAAAGAAAGCCTCGCAGCAACAAAAAATAAACTGACTATAAGGAACCAAGGGCATATAGGTATGCTTTACAGTTCAATATCATATTGAGACAGTACCATGACAGAGGAGAAAGAAACGGTCTCTTCACATTTATTCTCGAGTTTTCGGGAGTTGTCAAATTAAGGATTTTCACTCTGTCACTTCGTCACACACTGCCAAACCAAGCCAACGTCTGTTATGACAGGGGTATTCAACTTCACAGAGTGATTAAAGTACATTTTTTAGTTCCCAGTTAGCTTGCGATAGCTTTTACAGACTGACAGCACATTTTAGAGATTCCCTGTAAGGTTTTGCTCTGTCATATGAAGAAATAATAACATTAACAGAAACATTGCAACTGATTTTTGTAGTTTAATGATCGATAGTCCACAAATTGCATAAAAGAGCTCACCATTCCATATGAAATTTACAATATTTTCACACACAACACACACACACACACACAAACACCTCATTATTAAAAGATGCAGATCGGAATTATCAAAAGCTGCATTTGTTGTTTTCGTTTACCTTTTTTCGCTTCACCGCTACATCACCGTCTCGATCCCGTATTCATATCCCATAAATATTAAAGTGACGTGTCGAGTTCAAGAGGCGGTGCTAAAGGTTGTGTGGCTCGGGCAGATGTTAACTAGGTGGGGGGATTTGGGGGGGGGGGGGGGGGGGAGGGCGCAGCGCCGTAGCCCCGCTCCCATGTTGCGCGGCGAAAAGGTGTGTGCGTCACAAGGGACGAATAAATCCCCCAGCATTCACTGCTGCTGATCAAGGTTTCCACCTCTCCGCGAGCGCACGCTGTCAGAACGATTATTCCGCCAGGACATGATCACATTACCTCCACCGACACACACACACACACACACACACACACACACACACACACACACACACACACACACACACACACACACACACACACACACACACACACACACACACACACACACACACACACACACACACACACACACACACACACACACAAACACACACACACACACACAAACACAAACACACAGACCTCCCTGGTAAGCCCAAGAATTAGCAGTAGTACAGTGAAGCAGGCTCACTGAGGACTGCACTGCTGCTGTTTTTACTGCAGTGTGTTCTCTCGCTTTCTGACCTAAATGTTTGGAGTCTCAAACACTGTCACAGGACTTGTGTCTTGGGATGTTTAAGTTCTCTCTCATTGCCTTGATTCACCGGAGTACATCCGCTCAACACAGTAACAGATAACAGACGGCGAGGTACTGACTTGTGTCCCAGATGCTTGAGGAAGTAGCCCAGGACTTTGAGGGCTTGGACCCGGATACTCTCGCTCTTGGAGGCCAGGAGCTTGCAGATCACCCTGCAACACGTCAGACAACACAGTCAGGCTCGTCTTGTGGAAATTCAAGTAATCGATTTGGGTAAAACTGCACGGCGATACTACCCTGCGCCTCTCGTACCCATCGCATCAGTCACACCCACATTCACAGTAAACAAACATCCTCAAGTCAACAGTTACCCACACGTGTACTGGACTGAAAGGCAGTGTTAACCTTATGCCGTTCCTCTGGTCGAACGCCGGGATCATGGACGCCGGGTGTTCAGACATGAGAGCCACCAACAGCTGGAGCACGTCGTGGATGTTCTCATCCTGTGGACGGAGAGAAGAAAAGTTGAGCAGGAAGAGCGAGAAAAAAAACGGCGAGACAGAAGAATGGAGGATGAAAAGGACAAGACGGCGTTGTGGTGGTATTGCAGAGGAGCAGGTGAGAGTTGAGCGTAAGAATAGATATAATTGTTACAGACGAGTACATTCTGTTCAGCCCATTGTTCTGCCGTTTTTTTTCATGCTGTCACAACACTGCGGCTGAGTCACACTCGACTTGTTTAAGTGGACCGTAACTCCAGCCCACAAATTATGAACGCATTCACTTTCGCCACCAGCACCACTCAGCCGCTCTCACCCTCCCTCTGAACTCCCTCGCCGTCTCTCTCTTTTGCCCTCTCTTGCACTTTCTCTCTCTCTCTCTCTCTCTCTCTGTCTTTCATAACTCACAAGTAAGCGCTTACCTCATGCATGGTCAATAGGTAGTTGAGGATGCTCTGTAGCTCGTCCTCCTTCACGCCCCGATCCTGTGATGAACAGACGCAGCATCTTTTACCAAAACATCCGTGATGCTGTATTGTTGTTTTTTTTTTAGAACTTATTAACCTGGAATGACTTCATGAATACTGTCATTGGTTAATGCATAATGCAATTCTCCATACACCGCACTACTTCAGTCCCCAGGAGGGAAACCTTAATGTAAGTAATAATGAGAATAACAGTTCCCTGTGTGGAGCCAAATAATGGTACTGTACCTTTAATATGAGTTGTTTGAGGAAAAGCAGCATGAAGGCTCTGAGTGAGATGATCTCCTTTTGGGATGGCCGTGGTCCATCTGCATGCACACACACACACAACACACACACGTCAACATTTCACTATTAATTCCAGGTTTATGCGTAATAACGAGCAGTGAAATAAAACATCTAGCACACCCTGAGAGGGCTCTGTTGTTTACTGACGTTAGGCTTCCTCTGCCACAGCAAATCACATTTACTTTAAAATGCTTACTTGCCACAAAGCATTAGGCACACTAAGACATGGTCACACACACACACACACACACACACACACACACACACACACACACACACACACACACACACACACACACACACACACACACACACACACACACACACACACACACACACACACACACACACACACACACACACACACACACACACACACACACAGCAATAAACTTCTGTCCACAACGTTTTACCTGCAGAGGCAATTTGGTTATTTGGACGTCTTTACAGCTGATTCAAGTAAATACATGACAATTTACTAAGATGTGATTCATGATCCAATCAAACCACGAGCCTCATGTGATCCAGTGGTTCTACTGTGACTTGTAGAGACACCTGATTGGCTGTTTTCTATGGCGAGCAAAGAAACAATCAAGCTAAACAAACACAACAAGAGCACTTAAGGCACAATACAATTTCCCCTGTTGGTCCTGGGGGTCCTGGGGGTCCTGTGTCTTTGTTGCTTTATTTGAAGTTTGACATTTTCCATTGTTGAAATACTTGTCAGCCATTTTTGTGGTGACTGATAACTGCCACAGACTTCCACTTCCTTTGAAAATGTACTTTAAAAGCCCACAAAGATTCATGAAAAAAACACAATTCATGAAATTCTTCCATTGGTGTCAGTTCTTTCTGAAAATTTCTATTCAATATTTATTTCATATCTTGCTAAAAGAGAGACAGTCAAGATTTTAGAAGTCAATTGTGCCTCTGAAAATAATAGAGCGCAGTGCTTTTAAAATGTCGTTTCGGGAGGAAAGTGACAACTCAGATGGTGGCGTGGCATTTTCATTGATGTGGTTATATTTTTTTTAGTTTATAGTTTGTTTTAATGTATATTTCAGATACACCAGAAGCCCGAGGCAGTGATGAATCGGCACAAAAACGGCTGCCAAATATCTCCCTAATGGAATACGGTGCCAAATGATCATAGCAGAAATGATAAAAGGCGCTATTCTCCTTTATCGGTCACTCCGAGTCTACAGCTCCCCCTGCCACCGCCAGCCCTGATTTCCCTTTTCATACTCACTCTCCATCTTCCCTCAACTACACATCTACAGGCTTAATAACCTACTAAACCCACACTATCATTCTGCAATCCCAACAGCAGCATGCTAAGTTTATAAGGCTACAATAAATATTTGAGTAGTCCCGCTTGTGTCCCGCTGACGCTGTGTCAGGATGTTTCCGAATCCTCGCTCTGACCTAATTTCTAGTACTGCAGGTTCAGACTCTTGTGTTGCAGGTGAGCTGAATCATGTGCATCTCGTCCTCTCGCCATCCTTTAAACCAACATTTGACCCCGTGACTGCTTAGCTAGTGGAAGCAGGCAGAGGGAAGTGATGAGGAGGGTGTGTTGCTGGGGCCGGGGAGGGAGGCGCCGTATGAAGATATAAAGCCTCCCCCGTGCATCTCTTCGTCATGCTGCTGACCTTGATTCGCGTGTGCCTCGTCATTTTCACCTGCACTATACGAATCCAAAACATGACACTGAGGCGGTCCCTGGCGGTACATCATCCTTATCTGTCATGCTGTTACATGCTGGTGGGATGGCGGCCCTCATCATCCATCACGGCCTCTATTACTCAGCTCTGTGTCAAACATGTGTGTGTGTGAGCGCCAGGTGAGCATGTGCAGGCACGTCACACTACGTGCGTTTTAAAAGGTCTTTGGTTAATAGAGGGTTTAGGTAAAGCTCATTCGTCTAAAAGGCTTCTCTTAGGCAGCTTTAATTATCGTCTTTTACTCTTTAAATCCATTTCTCTTTCTCTCACTCCTTTTGTCCTTTTTTGTTCTGCAAGATAATGACAACCTGGAAATACAAAGACTGAAGA
This sequence comes from Hoplostethus mediterraneus, assembly GCA_034670385.1. NCBI lineage: Eukaryota > Metazoa > Chordata > Actinopteri > Trachichthyiformes > Trachichthyidae > Hoplostethus > Hoplostethus mediterraneus. The sequence goes on from JAXDDW010000005.1 coordinate 3,446,778, forward strand.
CTGAGGTATTTTATATAATAGACCTGTGCAAGTGTGTGTGTGAGTTTGTAAAAATAAAATATAATCAAATTCTGCAGTTTGTTCTTTTCTGATGCATCCAATCTGTGTGTGCTCAAGACCACTTGTGACCACATCAAATATTTACTACAGGATTCAAGTCAGCAGCTTTTCTGCAGCCACTACTTTTACATCATTTTGAAATACACGGATCGAAGGATCCAAAGGTTCCATATATAAAGAAGTGAAACGCTATCTCATAAAACATGGCGTCGCATTAAAGTGTTTAAATTCTGTTCAAGGCCCAAGCTAAGGCACTGTAAGACTTCATTATTGTGCCTTCATTTCTTGCGTCTCTTTTCAGTAAGATTCCTATTTCAATAATAATAATTAAATCATATCCTTTTTCTATCACTATTTCTATTCTATTATTTTATTTATTAAGGGCGCAATCTACAAACACCTGTACCAAAGACGCGAGGTCCTTGTCATGTCAAGTACATAAGACAGATGCTCTCTCACTTTGTGGTCCAGAAAGCAATCTGTCAACCAATGCAAAGCAACAAGCTGAGCCAACACAAAATGGAGCTATATGGAAACCCTCCATGTGCCAAACATTGGGAAATCTAACACATCCGACCCATTTTAGACCAGGTGCTGGATAAAAATGTAATCTAGCTAAAGCCTACCAGTCTACTGTGTGTTTAAAAAAATCTGTCCATTACTATGCAAATACATCCCAATCAATGCATATCATGTACTCGTAGTGGAGCGCAATGCAGACCAAATCATAACGAGCACATCCTTTGGCTTTGAAAGACCATTAGCACTTGGCTTAGGCTAATTACTACCATTAGTAGCAGTTCTGTATGAGGCCCAATCCTACTAGCCAAACAGCAATATCGCCAAACGGATAGGAAACCAGACAGCCGTTTGATTAGAAATTCCAAAAGCCCCCTTAGATCTGTCAATCAAATCAGTCTGTTGCCACGGCAACGTCGGATGCGTAGCCGAGAGTCACAGGCGGAGGAAAAGGTTGATTAAAATGAATGCCATGCCCCAACATTTCCTGAGCCGCGGTGTGTGACTAACAGTGGCTACTTTAACGATGTTTTTTACTCTGAAGATATAAACCTGGATTAAAAGTGGGCTGCATTTTGAACACAATATCTTTTATACTTGCAATTCTTTGACAAACGCGTTTTAAATTGCGGTTTCCATTGCATTGCAGTTTAAAAGCAACGTGCACACATTTCACTACAAGCATGCAAAACAATACATTTCTATTACACGGAAATTACGGGCGGCACTTTTTTATTCATCCCGGGAAACAGCATGCATGCTCTTTTGCAGCTTACACTATACACTTCATTCACACCAGGGAGCTGCCCAGTTCTGCTCTTGGCAACTGAGCAGCTTCACTGCAGCAGCAGGGGGTAAAATGCCTTGCTCAAGGGCACCTTGACGGTAGTTGTTGAAGGAAAGGAGAGCGTTACTCATTCATTCACCCCCCCCCCCCAAAAAAAAAAGTTTCCCAGTTGGTCAGAGGAATCAAACTTTCTGATCACGAGCCCTCGTCTCCAGGCTACCGCCACATTTCTTTATCCCCAAATTCCATTCCCCCCACTGTGTGTGATGTGTGTCTGTGTTGTGTAGTAGAAAGGACCCAATTTCAAATCATTTGAGACTCTCTGGTTATCATCCCCCTGTTGAAAATCAAATTGCTCTTTTCATTATAGGCCAATTAATAAAAAAATCATATTTTCATTCAACTTTGAAGGAGTTCTTCAAACACATTCAACATGTAGTGAACTGTTGAAGTTGCTTGGATTGCAGAGTGTTCTTACTGCAGGTCTACAAGGACTCTTCTCTATTCTAACTAAAAGAGCAAATGTTTTGATATTTTCACAACTTCTGATAGCGGTCATGTTACCAAACTAGTCTTTTCAAGTTTCAGTACAATCTCACAATATAGGCTACATACAATTTATTGCAACATTCTTTACTTGTGTGACTAGTGGAGGTAATACTAAATAACAATCCATCTTAGTTATTTATAGAAAAAGTGAGGATGTTCTTCCACGTGGGGCAACAGAAGTATTTTGTTAACTGAAGAAAGTATAAAGTTCATCAACTCTGTAAACATGTTGCACACTCTCCTTTAAAAATCTATGGTGCCATAATTTGTTGTGTTTTCCTGTTTAGCAGGTAACGGTGGATGTCAAGTTTTTCAAGTGGTGGATAGCTTATTTTGGAGCAAAGCTCTTAATACACCTGTAGAGACCAACGACTCTAAATTACTGTGACAAGGATGAAATGTGCTTGCAAACAGGATAGTTACATGACACTGCAGTAAAGGAGACACAGTTTTAACAACTACTAAGGAGGGAAAGAAATGTCTAACGAGTGTGTAAAGGTGAAGATTACCGTGTGAATTAAAACGTAATCTAGATCTAGCATAACTAAAGATAGTCTTCATGTTACCGGTACTTGCAGGGTTTAAGCCAAACACATGATAATGAAACTACAGTTCTGCTACCCCGACCACGGAAGAGAGCGAGCAAAACAGAGAAACGTGTGCAGAAGATGGGAGGAAGTGTAGATTGCCGTGTGCATGTGTGTGTGTGTGTGTGTGTGTGTGTACGTACCAAGACCTTTGGGAGTGATGCCGCTGCATTCCAGCGGGTTGCTGGCCCAGTAGTAGTACTTGAGCGTGTGCATGAGCTGCAGGACGGTGCCGACGCGGCGGATGGTGGTGTAGATGGTGGCGGTGCCGATGAACTCCGACGACAGGTACGTGTAGAGGGACAGCTGGACCTGTATACACACACACACACACAGGAATCAGCGGTGTGTGTGTGTGTGTATACATGTAGAACTAAAAGCAGGGAGTGTTATTGGGAGAAGACAGCCACTGGGGAACAATAGGAAACTTCCCTCCAGCAAAAGCACTGATGCTCTCTGCTGTTATTTTTGTTGTTTCGGTGCCTAAAGCAGTCAAGCCTCATCTGAGGAGCTCCTTACACGGCACTGACATTTAAAGAGGGTGCTCTCCATTCCTTCCCTCGCTCCCTCCCTCGCTCCCTCTGTTCCCTTTTTCCCCCCCTGTCTTAATATTCCTCTAACCAATCCTCTGTTGCCTGTACAACTCCACTCTGCTGCACACTCACAAATCTCTGAGCTCATTACCTTGACCATGACGCTAAGGACTAGCCTTAACGAGGTAGCTCTATTTAAGAGGTTGGAATTAGTGAGGTGCCGTGGCCCTGGCCCCGGACCACATCACAGCTCATCTGGAAGAGCGGGGGGGGGAAGTGCACTCGCCGGGTTTAAAGGCCTCATTACGTTACATTTTCACGCATTTAGTGGACGCTCGCGATTTACAACGACTTCAGCAGCGGAACAAGCATTATAAGCTCCCAGATCACCAACAGGCAATCGTAATGGGCACAACAGACATGGCCGCCGTGCCCCCGACATCAGCTCCTCCTAGAGACGATGCCAGGCAACGATGGAGATCACGTTCAGCGCAACTAGAGGAGAAATGTGATTCGTGATGCGGTTTCGCTTCATTTGGTCCTGAATGTCACCCAGGCTGTCAATAATAATTTGCTGAGAAGTGGAACCGAACACAGATTGAGGATATAATAGGAAAAAAATAAAGGTTAAAGGATTAGAAGATGTTTGTTTTTATTGCTGATGACTACGTTTATTATCCCCCATGTGATGAAAGTGTCCGTTAAACATGACATCCAGACACCACTGGTCTGATCGCGATGTAACAGTTACCTCAGCTGGATGCAGTAAAGAATCTGGCTGCATGAAACCAAAAGTTCCTGGTGTTTTTTAGCGACTTCATTCCAATACTAGGGAGATTTGCCAACAGCACAAACTGAAGGACACCATTACGTCACCATGCACTCGAGTTCATTTCATCTGTTTCATGGTGACTAGTCATCTAAGGCAGGATATATTTAGCGAGTGTTGTGAGAGGAGCGTTTTTCAGACAGATCAACCTGAGCTGCTGTTGTTGTTGCAGCAGCAGAACAGCTGCCAGGTCGCGTCTAAACTCGGCGTGCCCTGGAGACTATTACCGCCGCACCCAGGAGCCAATCACGTCGCGGGGTCAGAGGTGGGAAGACAGGAAGTGTTGAGAGAGAAAAAAAAAAGGAGGTAAGAACTGACGGGGCCCTGCAGGGGAAGGCAGGAACGCTCGCATCTAGTTCAGAGCGGGGGAAGGAGGAACGTCAAACTACACATCTCTTTCTTGTCCTGGGGTCTTTTTTCCAAATGTCACTTTTTTCCCCTCTGTGTTCCCTTCCCTCTGTTCCCTTCCCTCTGTGTGTTCTGTCCTTTGCCTGCGAGGTATGCCAGCTCCTCCTCCCGTGGACTGCAAACTCCTTTGTTAACATACTGTAAAGGGCACCGGCCCCCGGGATGTCACCCCTCCCTCCCCTTTGTATTTATATTCCTTTTGCCCGCTTCGATTTTTCTTCCCTCCGGACAAGAACCTCATTGTTCCTCCCATGAACTATATGCGGGAAAATACCATTTCTCTCTTTTCTGTCTCGCCTTTTCCCCCCTGTCCTGCCTCAATATATGCCCGACGCTCTTTCACTCATCAATCGTCTTATTCAAACCGACAGCGGCTGTCTCGGTGTGTGCCTTGGCTTTAATTCATCCCCTCCTCACACTGTGATAGAGCTTTCTACTACTTCAACCCCTACCCCTCTTTTAAACAGCAAGGTCGTACAAGCACACACACACACACACACACACACACACACACATACACAAAAACAGACACACGCATATACAAACAGACCTTGGCAGGGGTGTGTATCCAGATGGCGGCGTTGAAGAGGACGTGGTCGCAGAGCTGCTTGAGGAGCGGCGCTCCGTGTGGTAAGCCGTCCAAGTACTTGGCGAAGGACAGGAACTGCTCCAGCACCGCCCGGGTGATGTGGACCCGCGAAGACTGGACACGGGACACGAGTTATTATCCATTACTTAGCCAGATCGAACGGTCAAACTGATTTCTATTGGGTGGATGACCTTGTTGTTGGGATTTAATGCTTTGAACTCTTGTCAAGTGTCTTTGAAAAATGCTAGATGAACACGACTAGTAACAGTAGTAGCAGCAGCAGTAGATTCTATGCCAGAATAACATATTACATTACATTACAGTAATTTAGCAGATGCTTTTATCCAAAGCGACTTACAATAATTCAACATATGTAGGCAAGAGATCTACTAGTCACCAGAAATCATAAGTGCATTTCCTTCCTAAACAAGCAACTAAGAGCATAACTAGTGTTAAGGTAAAAGTGCAAAAAGTTAGCTAACTACTTTTTCTTAAACAAATGAGACAAATGAGAAAATCAAATAAACAAGAGCTAATTGATGACAAATAGGCAAGGCTAAGAGGAAGACATATAACACACATAGAGCTTTGGCAGTCTTTCTGTTCTCACACTAACACGTGTCAATATACTTTTAAAACCAGCCAATGACACACAAGTACTGACCTTCTCCAGCAGGTACCCAATTACCAGGAATCCCTTCCCTCCCAGCATCTGCTCCTGCATGGCCACCGAGCTCTTCAGCAGCTCCACCAGGAACGCCAACAGGGTCGCACTGCAACAAACACACACACACACACACACACACACACACACACACACACACTTCATTACAAACCATTTGGCAGCGTAACTGTAACTGTTGGAGAACTACTTCTTCCACTTAGATGTTTCGCGTAGAAGGACACTTGAAGGAAAGGAAAGGTAGTGATGGGGTGCATGGAGACACATGCACCCCATCACTACCTTTCCTTTCCTTCTAGTGTTTCCTGTGGATTTGATCATGTAGATGTGGGTGATGGTAGTCATTTTGATTTGCTCCCGGGTCCATTTCAGGATCGGCCCCAGTGGTTGCTGCAGTTTAAGAACAGCTTTATTGGATTTTCTTGACCATGACGTACGGACTGTTGTTCAGTTGTGCAATGGAAATGTTTTTCGGCAGAAGAAGGAGGCCAGATTGATGTTTTTACACTTTTCTGGTAATTTTGCAACTGTGGGTTCCCGCTAAATGACCTTCCCTCCTTCATTCCTTCCTCCCCTCCTTCATACCTTCATTCCTGCCTTCCTTCCCTCCCTTCCATCTGTCTTTAATCAGCGCTCCCCCCCTCTTCATTTCCCTCCCCAATCCCTTCCCTTCCTCCTCCCTTGTTCCCCGCTCACCAGACTGTGGTGTCCACGGTGCTGTCATTGAGCTGTCTGTAGTCCAACTGGGAGAAGAGAGGGAAGAGGACCTGGATGCCTCCTATCGAGTGGATGGCGCTGTGGATGGAGTGCGTCACTATGGCCTTCACATCCTGAGGAACGGAGAGACAGACTGATAGTACTGACAAAGACACACACACACACACACACACACACACACACACCCAGACACAAACACACACTCACTCACTGCCACGGAACATTACAAAGCCCTCATAACAGACGTAATTCAGTGCCAACTAGGGCTGCTAAATCTGATTACTGCAGGATATCGCGGTCACCATTGTGAATCACGATTACTCATCTTGATGATTTGAAGAACAAAAATTATTTCACTGGACTTTTTTGCGTCTTATATCACCGTGTTGACGACGACGATGATGCACGATTACACAAGATGAATCGTGCAGCCCGAGTGTCTATCCACACACCGGACCGTAGACAGTATTTTCAAATACTTCTTGGTGTTCTGGGAGTAACAAACGGACGGGGGTTTGCCACGCAGGATAAGTATACCAATTAAGTAAGTAAGTATATCAATTTCTGATTTTTTTTTTTGGGGATGTCTGAATCCTGATGCGGCAAACCCCCCACCTTCACGGTAGTCCAAGCAGGGTAGAACAAATGATTTTTTTTGCAAATGCTAAGCCCGAGCCAGGTCTGATACTCACACACACACACACACACACACACACACACACACACACACACACACACACACACACAGACACACACACACACACACACACACATACACACACACACACACACACGTGATAAACAACTCACTCATCCATCCAGACAAATCCAGCCAGACTGACCTGCAGCATGAGCGCGTGTGGCGAGTGGACGAAGATGGAGGGGTTTTCCCTGGGCGAGGACTCCAGGCACAGCTGGGCGTCCGTGGCCTTGGCGTTGTAGGTGAAGGAGATGGAGCTGGCCAGCTTGCCGTCGTACAGCACCTGCTTGTGGTGCTCGGCCAGGTGGATGTCGCTCTCCGACTTGAACTTGAAAGTGCTCTACGGCGGCGGCGGAAAGGGAAAACAGGCGTTAGGGAGGAAAGAGGGTTGATGAGGAAGGACAACTGGAATCAGATACTCCTCGAGGGACAGAAGACGTGTGAAGGCATGTGTCGCTCTCGCGTACGAGCTCGGCATCCAAAATGGAGTCGGTCTAATTGCGGCGATGAGCAGCCGTGTGTAAACAACACAGCCTTAACTTAATGAACACGGCGCTAGCCCAGGTGCTAATTCGATTAGCCCAGAATGAGAGAGGGAGAGGGAGAGCGGCTGTCTGAGATTCACTTATCACTCCAAATTCATCCTCCCTCTTTAGTCTACCAACATAAAACACACGTGCATGCACACACACACACACACACACGCACACACACGCACACGCACACGCACACACATGCACGCACACAAACTTAACCGAGAAAGGAAAACTGTAAAGGATGTACTTCAGTACCTTGGACAAAAATCTGAAATGTCAATGAATCTCCAGTAGTCCATGCAGAAAGGGAACAATGGGTTGTGTGTGTGTGTGTGTGTGTGTGTGTGTGTGTGTGTGTGTGTGTGTGTGTGTGTGTCTATGTCTGCGAGTGCATATATCCCGCGGCCGCACCGATACACGCATGCGAACACGCCCAGATGAAAGGCCAGCGAGTTGCTCTGCCGCCCTTCTGCAGCAGCTCCAGGTGCGGGGCGCTCTACCCCCCGAGTGGCCGGGTCCCAAGGTGCCTCGCTCAGCCCGACTGTAGCAGGAAAGCCCCAGGCTGCTCACAGACCTGGAGGCCCGTCTCGTTCCAAACCTTTCATCTTGAGGACTGCTGTATAAGACGTGCCCTGAGCCATTTAACCACGCGATGCAAAAAACCTCACGGTGATGCGAAGAGAACAATGGAGAGGACTAGAAAACAGAAAACATCCCGTGCACACGACGGCGTCCACGTCTCAACACAAAGACCCAATCCAAATCTACTGTGATCTATCCGTCTCCTAACGGGTAGCAAGAAGCAGCTAAATTAAGATTCACAAGCACGTTTTAGGCACAATTTAACTCTAAAACGACCTATAAACTAAACACTAAATGCTCATCTACCTGAAGCACACTTGCATGTGCACACACACAAATGCACAACTACACACACACACACACACACACACAGATTTCCTCAGTCTTGCCAAGGTGGCAGCAAAATGTGAATTACGGTAGTGCTTATGCGATAGGATATTTCTTTCCCCTGGCTTTGGACATATTGCTCCATGCTCCACCGAGTAATAGAGTTGATGACCCAGTGTTAAAAGCTTATCTGTTAAAAGCTAACCTATAATTCTGTAGGTATTTGAAGGAACAAGCAATCTAAAACAAATAAATCGCTCTTTTATTTTGAAAGCTGGCGAGCCCTCCGCACGATAAATTATTACGGGACAGCCTGAATATGAGATTAATATCGTGGTAAGATGCATATTTTTTTTGCAGGGTCAGCCTGTTTGATGTGGTGTACGTACTGTATGTACACATGTAGGTGTGTGTGTGTGCACCTAACTGTGTGTGGGCTTGTATTTAAGTCGCTAAACACGGGAGGCAGGTAGCTGAATGCGTAAAAGCGCTTTGCTGACTCGTTCGCTAAACTCGTCTTAAGCGCAAGTTATAAATCAGGGTGAACATAATAGAATGACTGGAAAAGTCTAGATAACATGCAAACTGTGCAAAATGTTACATGTGTGTGAAGCGTACACGTGTCTCTCGAACACACACACACACACACACACACACACACACACACACACACACACACACACACACACACACACACACACACACACACACACACACACACACACACACACACACACACACACACACACACACACACAAACACTTCAAACACGCTCTAAGGATTGTGCATGTTAGGCGTCCTGACACACACTAGGAGCTGAAGTGACATCTCCAGCCTGTCTCACACCGGAGAGCCTTAGATGTGACACTGGCCTGCAGTGATAACAGCAAACATCTAATGCAATCAGCTCAGCCCAGGCTGCCCCGCATCCACACACCACACACCACACACCACACACCACACACCACACACGCCAAGACTTGAGCTCTGTGCCATTTGGAGGAAAAAAAAAGCAATGGCTTCCCTTACAAAATGACTGCTGACCTGAGAGTAACATTATGAGAAATTGTAAGAATATCATGTATATCTAATATATGATATAAAAATGTTAGAAAATGTCATTTGACAGAGTGGCATCGTTTGGGAGTTGTGAAATAGCGGAATAATGAGTTGCAGAAAATGTTCTAAAATGGATAAAGGATTTTGAAAGCTCTCAAATGTACTAAACACACACACACACACACACACACACACACACACACATACATACATACATATACACACACACACACACACACACACACACACACACACACACACACACACAATACAGGTGTCCAGACAGACTCACACATGGCTTGTTAATTATGTGGTGGCCAGCTTGGCAGCGGCATGCGGTGAGGACATCTGGACACTCCTGGTGACGGTGCAACCGACAACACACTTATTAACATGTGAGTGACAGGACACACACACACATGAACACACACACACACACACACACACACAAACCCTACAACCTCCTTTCCACCATCACCCATGAAGAATAACAAGAGGTAATGTTCCATCCTCTTCTCTCATTAAGACAGCATGGAAGTGCTGGAGTACACAAACACGCGCGCACACACACACACACACACACACACACACACACACACACACACACACACACACACACACACACACACACACACGCACACACACACACACCCAGCGTGTCAGACATGCTGAGCAGCGCTGAATGAGAGGACCTTGAAGACCCTTCCTGTGCTGAAGGCTTGTTTAGCAGTTCGGGCGGAGAGTGTCTGTCTGTCTGCCTTTTGCTCCTCATTACCGAGCAGCAACACCGAGACCGACTGGATCCAACGGGCTACACACTGCTGCACACACACACACACACACACACACACACACAGTCTTCACTACCGATTAGGCAGGAGCAGGAGTAAGCTTGTCATATACACACACATCATCATCTGCTTGAAGTCATGAGGATGAGGAGGGAGAGACCTACATTGTCGCGTTAAGACAGTCTGCTTCTTGTAGCTGACCGAATATCGCTTCACCTATCGTTACAAATACAGCACCCGGCAACCCGAGGGCCCCGAGGCGCACACGAAACAACCGAGCCGTTTAATGGTCTCTTCTGGGCATCTGAAAAAGCCCATTCTGCACCACGCGGAGAGGCAATCATCTCAACTGATCAGCCTTCGGGACCCGCGGACGGTGACAGGGAAAGGAATCAGCATGCGCGTGTGATCGTTAGGCAGAACACGTGAGAACGAGGAGAACTTCAGAGTGTGCCGTACTGTTTCGTTGTATGATGTGAGAGAGAGAGAGAGAGAGAGAGAGAGAGAGAGAGAGAGAGAGAGAGAGAGAGGGAGTGTGTGTGTGTGTGCGTGTGTGTGTGAGAAAGAGAGGGCGAGCAAGAAAGAGAGAGAGGTGTGAAGCTGTCAAATGTGCTCTCATGTGATAGCGAAGTGCTTTTCCATGTGACGTGATGAAACAACACGCAACACGCAAGCGGTTGGATGATCCCTAATGCGGCCGAGCCGAAACAGCTTCTGGAAACGAGTCGTTTTGCTTGTATTCCGCTTGTATTCAATATTTACTTCATTATCACTTTCGTTTTTTAATTAAACCTCAGATTCAGATTCTGTTTATTCTTTTTCTAACGAGCTGCTTGAAATACCAGCCGCTGTTCACACACACCTCGAACGCGTGGGTGCTGATATCTTGACAGTTTTGGACACCTTCGTAGAACAAGGTGGCTTGAGGCTTGAAAAAAAGGCAGAACACAGTAAACCCTTTTGTAGAACCACGGCTAGGTTTTGTGTCCAGAGCTTTTAAAACCCTTTGGATACTTGGGAGTTATTTTGAGATGAAGTGTTGTAATTGACTTTTCTTTTCTTTTTTTGGGGCGAACCCACTTTCCCTCCACCTGCCTGTGACTACTTCTGCTTCAGTCAGTGCTTTTCTAGCTGGTGAACACCGGGGCATGTCTATCGCTGCAGCCGCTTGCTGCACCTTACTCAAAAACGCAACATGCTGCGCTGCATTATGATTGATTGATGTTACTGTCGGTGGAGAAACCGGGAGCTCGCTCTGCCTCTTCCACCGTGGATTCCTCCCTGGATGATTGTTGGAGGTTGCGTGCTTCTTGTTTTTGTGTAGTACAGCAGTACAGTAGTAGCCTGTGTACGGTTCTCTAATAAACTCACCCATTTGGAGGCTTAATGTAATGTCTAATGCTGGTTACATTAGTAGGGATGCAGCGATTAACCGATTTCACTATTAACCGCGATTTAAAACGTCACGGTTTTGTAACCGTAAAGACTCAGCTACACCGAGATTTCTGTTCTGACTCTCAAAAAAGGGACATTACGGTACTGTGGAAGTTGTGCGCTAGGGAAACACGCAGGACAACTCCTTAAAAGATCACCCTTCGTTTATTTCAACATTACTTCACTTCCTAGTTGTCACAGACCACAAAACATAATCACCCCCCTAAATAAATTGATGCATAATAATCGTGAAACCGTGATTTTTCCTCAGACTATAATCGTCCCATCAAAATCTATAATCGTTGCATCCCTATACATTAGAGGCAAAATCCACTTACCTATATATAACCATATTTTAACACTATGAATCACGCTCTGCAGGGTAACCCACATAACTGCCAACCACAAGGGCGCCCTGCAACCAAAGCACAGGGTGTATTGGGGGATTGACAGCCCAGGAATGACTGATGAGCTCCACTACCTCTACCTGACAACATGAACAGGCACACACACAGCGATAAATAACAGTGACAATGCAATCCGCAGGTCGCCATGATATTCTACCTGGTAAACAGAGCATGACACTGACGGGTCGTAGTGCAGCGGGGGTAATAAGGCAGTGTGTGGATGCTGTCCTACCTTGTATCCGGGGCCAAGCTGGTGAATGGCGAAGATCTGAGCCGGGTTGAGCGCTTCGCTGAATACGTAAATGGCTCCCAGCTGACCACAGAACACCCTGTTAGCATCCGCTGTCTCTGATGAACCCAGGAAACACTTGTCATAGCTCTGCAAGAGAACACGTAGCACACAGGGAGAGAGAGAGAGAGAGAAAAAAAAAGCTGTCAAATCAAATGGCGAGTCAAACAGATCTCCAGACCTCTCTGGGCAAAGAGGATTTGGGATTTCAGCGGGGCTAACGTGGTTAAATGTGATCCAGGAAGGAAGGGAAATGACTGGGCATCTGGGGTAATGTGTAGGTTGCACAAAAGCATTTAAACACAATCTAGAAACATGTAAACTCAGCATCAAAACAAAGGCCCTCACTTCTGTTAACACCATACTGTAGCGATGACAGGTTGAGCTGGAGCTGAACAGGCAGCTAGCTAGTTTTTCTTTTTTTTGTTTTGTTTTTAAATGAACTGCTTTGATCAGTTTCTGACACTAGCCAAGTGAACAATGTGGTACCTGCTCTCTCAGCTATCTGTCTGTCTGCACCGGTTTACGTGATGGTAGCAGTTGGGAAAACAAAAAGCAGAATAAGAGTCTTTTGCAGCAAGACAACAAGATAATAGGATGGAGTAGGACTAGACTAGACTAGACTAGACTAGACTAGAACTTCATTATGCAAACTTTCCCTGCACTCCAGTCACAAGATGTTAAAATACATGACAGTATATCAACATTACAGGTGAAGGTTAGTGCAAAGCAGTACTGTACAATACATCAAACGTGACCCAACATGGATAACAATCTATTGTTTTTCATAGATTCTCGATCTCTGCATTTTAAATATGTTACACGGCGTTTGGTAAATGAAGAGGATAGTTCCTGTTTTTAATCTGTTGTAATGGACATAGTGGGCGGTGATGAGAACAAGCCAACCTATTCCTCTGCTTCTGTTTCTAATCACCGTTTCCAGCCGGTGACATCGTCGCTGTCAGCTGCTATCACACTCTCCCTGTGTCCACTCTCACTTTCGTCCAGTCTATCCTTTCCGACACCCTTTATCACACGCTACATCTCGAGTCTCCTGCGTCTTCAAAGTGATACAACAGTTTTTATCTTTAAGCCCAGATTGTATCAATACATTTTGTGTTTGTGTTTTTATCGCTGGTGACCTGTACGTTAACTTCTCTTCTCTTCTAACCGCGAGGAATCTCTTCTTGCAGCGATCCAAACCAACCCTGGGTAATTGCAGCAATGTCAAGCACCTGCGATGAAGGCTCAACCGCCACACTGAGCGCAGTAGAAAAGGTCAGCTATACCTGTCTCGCACTAACTGTAAAAGTTGGGAGCTGGGAGTCGGGGCAAGCTGTGCTGGATTGGTGCCCAAGGGCAACTTTGCCCCGGCTGATGAGCGCAGAGGTCGAAAAAAAAACAACCCCAAAACATTTGGCGATATCACGGGAAAGGAGGGGGAGGGGCTCTTACATCGTTGGTGTTGACGTGCCAGGCCATGTCGCCGTAGGAGACCAGCTGTCCGTTCACGTAGCAACGGATCTCCGAGTTCCTCCAGCGGTTGTAGATGTGGACGATGCTGATCATGTACCACTGGAACGTGCACAAACACAGACCACGGACAGAGAGGACAGCGTCAATCATACCGTAGTCATGACAACAGCAAGAGTGTAATGATGCTCCGAGCTGAAGGAAACTCATTATTTCTAGGCCTGCAATGTAGCGGGTTCTCCCAAGCTGACCTCATACATTGGCTCTCTCAGGGTCGCCACTTTAATTGCACAAATTGAGAGTTTGGAAAAGTACAATGTTTTCTTGTTGGTCTGGTTTGGGCAAATTGCACGTCTCTGCAACATTTGGAGCAACTCACAGTTTTAGCTCTGTACAACAGAGTTAGCTAACATGGAAGATTCTCCAGGACTCTCTCCCAAAGCTATCCCTTACCTTGCCTTAATATCTCATTTAGTGTGAGTGTGTGTGTGTGTGTGTGTGTGTGTGTGTTGATTAACCCTGGTGACTATAGATGCTGCTTCCCGTGGGGGGGAAATGGAAACGGGGAGGAAGACGGGGAGGATAATTTTTGCTGGTGTCTGCATAGCTTAGGAGAGGAGTGGACAAAGCCACACACGCGCATGCAGGCAGAGGCACGCGCACACACACACACACACACACACACACACACACACACACACACACACACACACACACACACACACACACACACACACACACACACACACACACACACACACACACACACACACACACACACTGGACAAAATGCTGTGATACATGGCAAATGGAGCCACTGGGAACTTTGCTAGGCAGCATACAGATTGTACTGGCTCAGCAAATACTGGGGAAGGCCATCTCATCAAGTGCATTTGTGTGTGTGTGTGTGTGTGTGTGTTTGAGTGTGTTTGTTTATCTGTGCATGCAAGTGCACACTTAAGTGTTTGTGTGTGTGAGTGTGTGAGTGTGTGAGTTTGCATGCGCGTGGACGTGTGTGTGTGTGTGTGTGTGCAGGTCAGTAGGAGAATGCTGACACTGCGGTAGCGGGGCGGTGTGCAGGTCTTAATTGACAGACCTTATCTACACTCATCAACACTCCTAGTGAGTGCAGGAAGAAGGAGGGGAGCGAGAGAGAGACACAACACCGCAGGACTAAAACTCTCATCTCATCTAACAAGTGGCACAGAATTACCGAGCTCTCTGCAGTAAAATCTATTTGGCTGAGCCTTATTGTGTGCCTTAGTATGTGTGTGTGTGTGTGTGTGTGTGTGTGTGTGTGTGTGTGTGCATGTGTGCGTTCCCTCAAGACGTACCTTGCGGGGTTGGAAATCGTATTTCACACAGTGCTGAAAGCCTTTTCCTTTTGACTTCAATGATGTCACGATTAAACAGTTTCCCACAAAGTGTGCGGAGTAACCGATCCCTTTACTGGTGCGAAAGCTGCCGAGACGGAGAGAGAGAGAGAGAGAGAGAGAGAGAGAGAGTGAGAGAGAGAGAGAGAGAGAGAGAGAGAGAGGAAGGGGAACAAAGAGTCTGAATCACTGGGCTGTTTTTACAAAGTGTAGAAGTGCGTTCCGTAATAAGATAACTGCTGTTAGAAAATGTTAAAACCTGCAAAAGTTACAAAACGATTCATAGGAGTAAAAGTATAACAAATGATGGTATTTCTTAAAGGATAGTGCGCAAATTGAGCAAACTGCATGACAAAATTGTGATACCTTTATGGACCAGTTTCACTCTTTCACATTTTAGAGGTAATGATTGAGTTTGTGTTTTTTTCAAAATACATATTATAGAACAGACCTCTTCAAATATAAAGGCAAAAAGGAGAAAATCCACACAATGTCAATCCACTAAGCCATAATACACACAATTACAAAAAGTATTATATTACATAATACACAATATCAGCATTTCAACCCATCAGCCATCAGCCATCACTCCACTGTCTTCGATACAAGTTACCACTATAACTTCAGAAGGTCATCTGGATCAGCGACCCCCGACCGTTTAACCACAGGGTCTCTTAAACTCACACTTTCCTTCCCCAGTGCAAGTGGGGCATCTTCCAGACACACACATATCACATAATCTAGGCTAGTAAGTCACAAAAAAGCGGGATTTTCACGATGTGTTCTTCACAGCAACACCAGGGGATCCCAGACCACAGGTTTGGGATGAAACATAACTAATCCTCCTTCCCCTCCACTTTTTCCCCCCTCCTCTTCCCACGCTCATAACCTCCACATAAAGCCCAGTGTCACGGCTAAGCTCCTTCATCAAAACAAACAGAAACACACTTTTTTACAAGGATCACACACACATAGCTGGGGCCAGAAGCACACTTTAGAGGGATTTATATCTGCTTAAAGTGAATTCCTGGTGCACGTTGAAGTGCACGGTGTGTGTTATCGCAGTCTCCAAGCAGGATGTGCAGGCCAGCATCAGACAGGCAGGGCTGGAGTAGCGGCTGCATCTGGGGGAAGACGATAAGACCTGGGCCAGAGGAGAACAGGGCAACCCCCCGCCTCCGCACTTACCATGACAACCGGTTACTACGGAAACAGGATTACATGCTCGCTCGCGCCGCGATCAGAGCTCATCCCTGTGATGGCATCGGGAGAAAAGCTTGAATGGACCTAAAAAAAAAACAACCTTTCTAACCAGAGTGTGACTCTACGAGGAGGAGGAGGAGGAGGGCCAGGTAGAGGGAGAGTGAAGAGGAGGAAGAGAAGAAACCGTGGAAAGAAGGGAGGGGAGTTCAATTAAATAAAAGGTCAAAGCTAATGAAGCTTCACAGTGGGTAACGGCTTGCACTTACAGCGCTAACGGTGAGGCCGACGAGGTCCAGATTGCAACACCAGCTGAGGCATCCGCCCGGCAGCACACTCATTAATGGAGTGTCCTGACATTTAAAGTTATGTTCTAATTCATTATCTATTTATCTATTAACTCCCTGTTCATGATATTCAGTCCACTGAGTTAAACGCTCATTCGGCTGAAGTACCGAGGGAAGGTTTTGGTCGCTAAATGCTCTTTTTTTTACGGCTTGGAAACAAGTTACAGATACGTTGTAAAAAAAAAAAGGGGGACGGTTCAGGATCAATCAAGCTCATTTTTAGGACGTAGTTCAAGACCAATAGCGTCAGTCCAGGTTAGCAATATCTCTCCAATAGAAGCAATAGAAGTTGCTTTTAGCTCATAAAAGTTCAGTTTAAATCCGTTACAGGTCCAGGGTGAGTGGCGGCGTCCCACTTACCAGTAGAGGTACGGTTTGTCTTTGTCCACGTTGATGTTGTTGAGTGGGTCCTGCCTGAACCAAGTGTTGAGAGTGAATCCGTTCTGGTAAGGCCATTTAGCGATTGGCGGCAACGCTATAGCCTGGAGGAGGGCGCACACGTCACATCACATCACGTCAGCTTCAAGTTTTCTAGCAATCAATATATCAACATCAATCACTTGTGTGTGTCTGTGTGTGTGTGTGTGTGTGTGTGTGTGTGTGTGTGTGTGTGTCAGTCTCACCGCTGCACTACGTCCTGGAAAGTTGAAGAAGGTGTCAGGACCATGTCTCTGAGGCATCTGGTTCAACACTGACAACAGCTTGATGGCGTGTCTCGGCTGCAGAGGAGGAGGAGGAGGAGGAGGCAGGAGGGAAGGAAGGAAGGAAGGAAGGAAGGAAGGAAGGAGAGTGGTTGACATTCATCATATGACAAATGCCGGCTATCACAGGCCCGGTGTAGAGAATGTGTAAAAACCGTGGCGTGACATCACAGCTCTACCACAACCCTACTGGATCGATAACTCTTCAATCAACCCTGCCCGCCCCCGACAACAGCTCATCAATACCATGGCAACCCTTAATCGATCTGTCTCTGGAGAGGGCTGCTGGGGGGGGGGGGGGGGAGAAAGTGGGGGTTGGGTGGCGGAGACAGAACGAGGGATGGGAATCGGTGTTGGACAGAGGAGGTATGGAGAGAGAGAGAGAGGGATGAAGGGATGGATGATCCTCTTGCTCTGGGCCAGTGATCAGTAACCGGGGGTTACGGATGGCGGTTTGTCCTGGAGGACGAGCAGAGGGGAGATGGAGGAGTAGGGACGAGGGTGTATTGACCCGTCCGGTAAGCTGCCAATGGATCACGCAGCCTGTTCTCCCCCTCTGCCTCGCTAGCCCACACAATGAGCAGGTGGCGGCTGAGGAAGTTAGAGATGCAGACTCGTGATAGGAGGGCCGCCGGTTCGAATCCCTGAAAACAAATCTGGGTGGAGGGAATCTGCGCCTAGGCAAACGTCAAAGTGCATTTGAGCAAGGCACTTAATCCCAAACTGCTCAGTGGCCGGTCGTTAGGGTGTGTGTGTGTGTGTGTGTGTGTGTGTGTGTGTGTGTGTGTGTGTGGCAGGGCGTTGCTGCTCAGTCAACCTGCTCTAAGGGAATCATCCGGTGAAAACCAATATCAGATTCACAGCCCATTCCGTCGGTGTTCCTCCTTCACAGCTGGTTAGGCTGTCACAGTTTGCTTTGCCGTGCATCTGTCGCCCGAACAAACAACAACACAGTCAAAACTTCTACCGCACTAATGACGGCGGTTACAGCAGACACAAAGTTAAACGTGAGCTTAATTGCCCCTTTTTTTGGCACAGAGCTGCGGCACTCCCATCCAGAAACTCGCACACAAACCCCCCCCCCCCCCCAACACACACACACACACACACACACACACACACACACACACAACACACATCAGTCTTCTTCTATTAGTCTAACCATCCCCATCGACACCGACATCTAGGCTAATGACATACACACAAACTAGTGCTGCACAATTAATTGTTAATTGTATGTCACAATTTTAATTTCCACAATTATTAACTGTAGTCCGCTGGCGTATCAGAAATATTACATTTAATTCCATGTAGAATATCTGCTAATAACAGTGTTATTAGTAAAGAAGTAAACATGTCATCCTGCATGAATGATGCAGTCTCCCTCACGAACAATCAAACGTGTCACCTTGTTTTGACCTGTAGTATCATCGCTCCCTCTTGGCCAATCCAGTCAAAATCCAATCAGCGGTGTCTCAGATATTACGTGTCAACGAATGAACAAACAATGTAGCAATGATCGGTGTTAAAAATGCTAAACTGAAATGGTGAGATGCACCAAGATGCACCAAGATTCATCAAAATCATCGTGCAGGATGCCCTTGGGCCAGGTGGGGTAATCTTTGAAATGAACAAAGTGGTTGGATGCATCAATCCCCCAAGATTTGTCAAATTAAAATCAGCAGGATCCGAGACAACACGCGGCAGACAGATGGACAGACACACAAAAAACAACACACGTAAGGAAACCGATCCGCAGTCCTCTCCCGGATTTCACCGTTCGTTATTTTAGAACACCCCCACAACCCACCGTCAGATTTTGAGCGTCCCGTCAACTCACCCAGATGCCGTTGTCTCCCCTCAGCATGCTGAAAAGCAGCTTCAGCTCCTTGACTGTGATGCTGTAACTGGCCATCACTCCCAGCATGTCCACCAGGAGGTCTGGGGGACAGAGACAGAGACAGGAACTCAGCGAGTGTGCACGTATGTGTTGAGGAATCGGCATTTTGAAGGCACTGCGCTGAGCGTTGACCAGTCATCAAAAGTGTGCGTGTGTATGCTATGCATGCGGTGTTCAATGCACTAAAATGTCAAGCACATTTTATCCCACATACTCAAGGTTCTCCGTTCTACACACAAAACCTTGAATGTAGAACCGTGTCACTGCTGCACACAGCGACACTCCACTTGTCTCTTACACCGATACGAATACAACTGGTGATAGGAGGTCAGACACACTCAAAGAACACTTTGAAGTACCTTCAACTATTACCTGAACGAATGAAGAGTCCTGTAATGGTTTACCCAAAATGAATTTTGGTTGGACAACTACAGCAGTGGCAGTCTTGCAGAGCATTGTCAATTCATCCCGATTTATTGCTGCACATTGTACAAGCAAAGACATCTTATCAGAAACTGATATTGTAACCTTCCTCTGGTACGTCCATGACCCAAAGGCTTCACAATTACAGTGTTGGCAAAAAAAAGGGTTTATTTTAAATATACTTTCCTCTAGTAAATCAATATAGGGAGGGGGTCCAAAACGGAGCAAAACAAATGCATGTTTTTGATAAACGCTAAAAACAAACAGTTCTTGCTGGAGGACTCAGACTTTTGAACCCCACTGTCATGCATTAAAAGGTGGTTATTCGGTCAAAATGACTTTGCAGCCTCATTGACTTTCACTGTACACCGCCACGACAGATCAGCCGGAGCGCCGCCGTCCTCTCAGAAAACAGACAGTCTGCTCGTGAAGGCTGTTCTTCCCATTAGGGCTGCGCTGGATATGAATAGAGTCTTCCCACTGTACTTCATTAGCGGGAGCGATGCGGAGGAAAGGCGGAAGGTTAGCTCATTGAAGGGCTCGGTACATACGAGGCGATATATAACGCCCCAGATTCAAAAACCCCCCGCCCCTACGCTCTGTTTGGCGTACGATCAATCCATGTAGGTCGTTTAAAATAGTTTTAGAAAAGTGTTGGCATCATAGTTTAGAGTCTTGACATCAAATTGACTGGGACTCACTATACACTGGTGAGCCGTTATGAGGCATGAACACATTATAAGGCAGTAGGTAGGACAGCGATAACACTCTGGGACACTCTGAGGCATGAGAACGGGAAACTCAAGGTCAATACAGACGTGCAGCGCGTGCTATTATAACACTCCATACAAACGTGTTGTGGCAATTACCATCCTCGTGCTGCACCAGTGGGTCCTTAAATATATCTGACTGATGATGAAATTATTGCACGATCATTATGTCGGTCCACTCTGAAACACTTGAAGCTACGGGTGATTGCCCTGCAGTCTGGGCTCAGTTTGCTGTTTGGTGGTCGTATATTTTTCTTATTCCTGCGGATAACTGGATATTTCCTGCGCAGCTACAATGGAGTTTCATAGAAGAAGAAATTTGAACTACATAAAATACCAACAATAACCATCAAGTTTCGGTGTTAGTCCCTGAGAATCAAAGAGCGAGGGCTTCTTTCTATACTCACCATTTTGAAGCTTAATCAACAGGGAGTCATACAGGGAGAAACCCATCGTAGAAGAGGGAGAGATACGAGTTTTCCCACTGACAGTAGCCTCAACACACTTCAGCGAAGCCACAAGACACGTTGCACGACTCTCTCAATCGTACTCAGCTGTTGTTATTGCTTTTGCTCTCTCTACACCTATAACCCACAAAAGCATGCTACGATTTCACACGCCTTCTCTGGGGGTTGTCGAAAGGCATTCTGGGAAATGTAGGCAATCACTAACTGAAGTAGGAGAAGCTTAACTACGCTTCCCTTTCATCACTCACACATCATCACAAAACAACCACTGGAATGCACTGAACATCAACGTGGTGCGTGTGTGTGTGTGTGTGCGTGTGTGTGTGTGTGTGTGTGTGTGTGTGTGTGTGTGTGTCTATGATCTCTCCCACAATGTGCCTGCTTTTCCATGTTGTGTCAATGCATTTGCACTTTCTTTGCACAATGCACTTTTTATGTTTCTATGTACACATGCATGCAAACCCCCACCCTCGTGCCCACACACACACACACACACACACAGCTCACCTGCAATCATGTCGTCCACGGAGCTCATCTTGAGCAGCACCTGCTGGATGAGGCCCACCTCCGTGCTGGTCTGCAGGTTGCGCACGCTCTTGCGGAGGATGGCGGTGAACATGCTCCAGATCTCCGCCTGGCACGTCACCTCGCAGTGGGACAGCAGGTCCACCATGCAGCCGATGCTCTCCGCCTCCTGGATGATGAAGTTCATCTCCAGGTCAAACTCACCGCCCACCAGCTGGAGGAGGAGGAGGAGGAGGAGGGGTAAGGGAGGGAGAACGGGGAAGGGGATAAGGTTTGGGAGTGGGGAGAAAGGAGTTGGGACGTGAAAGGGAAGGAGGAAATGTTGGGTTAGGGTTGGAAAGGGACGAGAGGGGGAGAGGGTAATAAGGGAGGTGGGAGAGGGGGGAGAGAACAAAAAAAAAGAAAAAAGAGAGAGAATGATTTAGTGAAGCATTTAACCTTTTGTCTGTAGGAGAGGCGAGCCTGGCTTCTGATGGATGCTGATTATGGTTTGGAAAGCATTTCTTCTGCTGGGGGCCGCGCAGAACGCAGCAACAAATAACATTTACCGTCCTTCATCCTCGCAAACCCACACAGTACCTTCTCTCTCTCTCTCTCTCTCTCTCTCTCTCGAATGTGAGGAGCACAATAGTCTCCTCTGTGAACTACAATCACTCAAAATAAAACAGGCATAAAATTGGCTCCTCGGCTGCCTCCAACACACACACACACACACACACACACACACACACACACACACACACACACACACACACACACACACACACACACACACACACACACACACACACACACACACACACACACACACACACACTCTTACACACAAGGTGAGTGAAGAGAACACATATCTGGTAAAATGAAGTACTACTCCAGTTATGCAGAGCTCATGCCGCCTGATAAAGACACACACACACACACACACACACTAACACACACACACACACACACACACACACACACACACACTAACACACACACACCCAGGACCAAACCCCTCTAGTCCCTGTCCTCTCAGGTTGTACCATTAGTCAGTGGATACCATACTCTCAGAAGTGAGTGCACATACACCGTCTCATAATGGGTAATGCACTATAATTACTTGTGCAGGTACACACACACACACACACACACACACACACACACACACACACACACCGGCTTACCCACACAGTTCACGCTCGGCCCTATACCGCGCAGGAAACGGTGACCATGACGACCAACCAGCTCGCAGAACGCCGCTGGAGTTATTAAATCAGATGGATTACGCACGTGAGATGGGTCACGAGAGGCCGGCGGATGACAGATTACAAGTCGCAGACAAAGAAGCTGCATGGAATAAACATGCAACGCTCTGCAGAGACGGGCACGGACAGCCAGCGTGTCTGGAGATGAGACGTGGATAGAGTTTATTAACAGACAGAATATGTATATATATAAGTGAGAAAGAAATATAAGAAAATAACCAGTAAAGTTAAAAAGTCAATAAACGGAAAAATGGAATAAATGAAAAAAGAAGGAAGACGCTGTAGTCTGTTATCTGCACTGTGAAGGCCAGGAGAGGGAGGGAGGGGAGGCGAGGGGAGGCGAGGGGAGGCGAGGGGAGGCGAGGGGAGGCGAGGGGAGGGGGTCCGGGTTGAGGGTCGATCCGCTCTCACTTCACTCTCATTTAAAATGTAAATTGAAACTGCAATTTGCTCAATAAGCCATTCATCCTCCATAATTTGTTTCTAGACTGGTTACAGCTTTTGAATTTTGAAGAAACAACTCCACTTCCTCCAATTTAACCAATCGCAAAACGAATGGGGGGGAGGCGGGCAAGAGAGAGAGCTAAGGATGGTAGCCACGTCATGCTACATTGGCTACCGCTCTCATTAGCAGCTCACTAGCATTCATCAAGCCTTCGCCCATCGATAGACTTATCACCGTTGAGGTTGAGAGTCAGGGGTCCGCTAGGCTGCGGCTGGTTTTCCTCGCTTCAACGGTGTTAACCCCTTTAACCCTGAGAGCGATCGGGGGCGGGACTTAAGACAGCACCTATCCAACTGTATGGCTTTTCCATCTTCTTCTCTCACGTCTCACTCTCTCTCTCCCTCCCTCCCTCCCTCTCCACTTCCCCCTCTCCTTCCATCTCTCAGCGAAGTGAATTGATCTGGTGCTGTCTGTGAACGCATTAGCAGAGATTAGACCGGACCCCTGAACGAGGCGCGGAATAAAAGGAGGAAGAATTAATTCACCCCCATCGAATTTTCCCTTCTCCTCTGAGGTTGCCAATTACAGAAGAGAGAGGGGTGGGGGGGGGGGCGGGGGGTGGGGGTGGCGCTGCAACATCTATACCATCCTCCAGTCCTGCATAAGCTCGATACACCATGTAGCAGTGGCTTAGAGGAGAGACAGTGCAGATACTGTATGCGCACACACACACACACACACACACACACATCCCCGGGGGGTATACCTACTCATGTACAGCACAAGCATAATCTCTCTCTCTCTGCTTACACTACCCACCCGTGTACACCGAAGTCCACCGCGAGATGAAGAGGGTGATGCAAACGACAGCAACGCATCGGATCTTGTGACCAACACAACACAGAGACAAGACGGAGATGTAGGGAGGGAAAGAAAGAAAGAAAGAAAGAAAGAAAGAAAGAAGTGCCCAGATAAATATATCCCTCCTCCTCCAGACGCTGTGCCCGCGAGGCCGACTAGCACCTGGTGGAACTCGGTACACACTGCCAAGGGTTGCTTGGTCCAAGAACATCAGGGAGAGAGGGAGGGAGGGAGGGAGGGGGGGGGGGAGGAGGGGTGTGGGTGGGAATATTCTTCAAAATGAAAAACGCTCAAATGGAATATGTGTTCTCCGTCTAATATGGCAACATAAAAATGACAGATGCTGGAGCGTTTCCGAGCCCGTTATTTGCTTGAGTAGGGCGTTTAATTGATGTATAAATAAAAGTGCAATAAAGTTGATCACAAGCAGCCCGGGCACATGGAAATGCAACGCAAACACAATCCCCTCACCACACACACACACACACACACACACAAAAGCACACTAATTAGTATTATGAGGGTACATGCTTCCTGTGTGTAAACCCTCCCAACCCTCCTCCTCCCTCCCTCCCCTCCCCCTGCAGTGTCAGTTCCCTCCCCTTGTCTCAGCAACCCACTGGACGACCTTACAAAAGGGGACAAGCATCCACATCAATGAGCACGCACAAGAGTCCCTTACTACCCCACACATACCCCCCCTCCCCCCCCAGGGGGGAGAAAAGTGACACACAAACACCCAGACCCACACGACGCCACACGCCCAAGGAAAAGAAAAGAAAGGGCTTGGCAGTGACCTCACCGTCTTCCTGGCAACTGGTGGAAGGCGTTTGTTTTGGCAACATCACGACAATGATTGCTCCCCCAAGTGTCCCACTCACATGTGTGTGTGTGTGTGTGTTCCATTCATAAAAAAAAAGGAAGGAAAACGGAGGGCGAGTCAAGCTGCCCGTCGTCAGGCGGTTGCTAAGAAAGTGACAGCCTCTTTTCATGCGATGGATGTTCCCCAGGGCTTACAGAGCGCTTTGCAGGTAAACATGCATGTGGAAATGGCAATATTTTATATCATGCTGCCATTATCTCACTACTACATCTACATTATGTTTAACCCTGAAACGCTTTCATTAACTCCCATTATAAATTATATTTATAATATTATATATATTATAAAAAATAATTCAGAAATACCCACTGCTGCCTCTGCAATATACATTTTTATGGTTTTATTGTCCATCCAGTGTGTATTTAACTTCTGGAGGGATTCTGAACTACTTGACTCATCTAGAATAGTCGGAGTATATTTTTCTTGCTTACCAGGTTGCTGTTAGCTGTACTTTGATTGCTTAAGTATTAGTGCTTTAATCAGTAGTCTATTGTTAGCTGCTAGTTGGTCAGTTTCTGTTCGTGTCATAGCCCCTATTGAAGGTAGTTTCACCAAGCTAGGCCAATTGCTAGGCCAATTGCTAGGCCAATTGCCTAGCTTAGTGAAACGCTTTCACGCGTCAGGCAAACGAAGGCTAGGCGAACAAAGGCAACAAGCGACTTTTTCAAGCCCGACTTGCCACAATTCTCTCCTTCCTCCTTTGCATTTCATGCTGTCACTGTTTCTCATCCAGTCAAGCTCACCATCGCGGTTGTTTATCGCCCACCAGGCCCTGCTGGTGACTTCCTGGAGGAGCTTGACACACTAGTCTCCCACTTCCCTGGCGATGGCTCTGGACTCATCCTTCTCGGTGACTTCAACATCCAGACTGAGAAGCTTGACCCTCTTCTTTCGTTCCTCGCCTCCTTCGACCTCGCCCTCTCCCCATCTCCTCCTACCCACAAGGCTGGCAACCAACTGGACCTCATCTTCACCAGACACTGTTCTACTGCCAACCTCTCCGTCACTCCTCTTCATCTCTCTGACCACTACTTCATGTCCTACACTCTCTCTCTCTCCTTTTCCACCTCCCACCTCCCCCATACCCACATGGCTTCTTCTCGTCGCAATCTCCGCTCTCTCTCCCCCACTGATCTTTCCTCTTCTGTTCTCTCTGCTCTCCCTGCCCCTGAATCTTTCTCTCTTCTATCCCCTGATGCTGCCACTGATCTTCTTCTCTCTACTCTGTCCTCTTCTCTGGATAATCTCTGTCCCCTCACCCCCAGGCCTGCACGCCAAAATCCACCTGCCCCTTGGTTGTCGGACTCAGTGCGTACTGAGAGACGGAGCCTGAGAGTGGCTGAGTGCAAATGGCGAAAAGGCAACCTCCCGGAGGACCTTCTTACCTTCCAATCTCTCCTTTCCACTTTTTCCTCCTCTCTCTGCTGCTAAAGCTGCTTTCTTCTGCACTAAAATTCAAACTTCTGCTTCCAACCCTAAAAAACTCTTTGAACTTTATCTCCCCTCTCCCCAAACGAGGTCCTTCACCTTGTTACATCTAGCCTCCCCACCACATGCTCCCTTGACCCGGTCCCATCCCACTCTGCTTCAGTCTACTGCACCGGAACTCCTTCCCTTCCTGACCCACCTCATCAACACGTCTCTGGTGTGGTGGATGCTTTTCCCTCTGCTTTCAAGACTGCCAGAGTCACCCCCCTTCTGAAGAAACCAACACTTGACCCCTCTGAGGTGAAGAACTACAGACCGGTTTCTCTTCTACCCTTCCTATCAAAAACCCTTGAACGTGCTGTCTTCAATCAACTGTCCTTGTACCTCCACCAGAACAACCTCTTGGACCCCCACCAGTCTGGGTTCAAAGTGGGTCACTCGACCGAGACGGCCCTCCTGGCAGTGACAGAGTCGCTCCATGCCGCTAGAGCAAACTCTCTCTCCTCTGTCCTGATACTCCTGGACCTGTCTGCAGCGTTTGCCACAGTGAACCACCAGATCCTCCTCTCCACCCTTGAGGGGATGGGTGTCTCTGGCTCTGCACTCTCCATGTTTGCATCCTACCTGACGGATCGCTCCTACCAGGTGACGCTGAGAGGGTCTGTGTCAGAACCACGTAGGCTCACTACTGGGGTTCCGCAAGGCTCGGTTCTAGGTCCTCTCCTCTTTTCCCTCTACACAACATCTCTTGGTTCTGTTATCCACTCCCACGACTTTTCCTACCACTGCTATGCAGATGACACCCAGCTGATCCTGTCATTTCCCCCCTCTGACTCACAAGTGGAGGCACGCATTGCTGCATGTCTGGCAGACATCTTGGAGTGGATGTCGATGCAACACCTGAAGCTCAACCTGGACAAGACTGAGCTGGTGTTCCTCCCGGGGAAGGGCTGTCCGCACCGAGACCTGGCCATCACCATTGATAATGCTGTGGTGACGTCAACTCGGACTGCGAGGAATCTGGGTGTGACCCTGGACGACCCCGGCTCTTCTCTCTCCTGGCCCCACAGTGGTGAATGAACTCCCCACTGATGTCAGGACAGCAGAGTCGCTGCCCATCTTTCACCGCAGGCTGAAAACCCACCTCTTCAGGAGACACTACCCTGACCCTTCCTCTTAGCCTTGACTATTTGTCGTCAATTATGTGTCTGAGCTCTTGTTTACTGGCTCTTGTTTATTTGATTCTCTTATTTGTCTCATTTGTTTAAGATAAGTAGGTAGCTAACTTTTTGCACTCTTACCTTAGCACTAGTTCTGCTCTTAGTTGCTTGTTTAGGAAGGAAATGCACTTATGATTTCTGGTGACTCGTAGTTTTCTTGCCTACCTATGTTGAATGCACTTATTGTAAGTCGCTTTGGATAAACGCGTCTGCTAAATGACTGTAATGTAATGTAATGTAATGTAATGTAATCCCTATTCGCCCATTTCTAATTCTGTCTTGACCAGCCCAGCAGTCCTGTTCATCCAGACTCTTTCTCCCTAAAAGGAAGCTGGCACTCTCCTTGGCATCGCTCTACTTGTGCCAGGGCGGGGTGTGGGGGAGGGAGGGGGAGAGGGGGGGGAGGGGGGTGTCGGTGCCAGGGCCGTCTCCACATCACAAAGAGCTTATATGCACAGGCACTAAATCGGCCAGCCAAAACCAGCTCTCATAACAGGGCGGTAAAACAAACACTCCTGTGTCCCTCTGACCCTTCCTCACCAGCCGTTGATGAAAACTGGTCCTATATAGCTCAACTGATGTATATAGTACATCAGGTAGAGCAAGGCACTAGGTAGGGGTTCAATTCTGTTTGGGGTCACCCATGCTAAAAAAATACGCACTAAAATACTACTAATATAAATACAATACATTATAAATACTATAAAGCACGTTGTCCATCATATAACCATTCCACACTTCATCCTGATGGCTCACGTCATCCCTCCTCTCTATCCCATCTTTCCTGTCTCTTCTACTGCTGACTGTCAAACAAAAAGGCAAAATGGCCACAAAAAAAAATCTTTAAAAACAATATATATATAAAGATTGCAAACTTGAACAAACTAAATTGACTTTCAAATATGCTGCAAAACTTTCTGGCACGCCATGTGTTATAATCCCCAACCATCTGGACTCTAAGGAGACTGAAACAAACTATTATAAACAAAATATTAAAGAACACCATAAAATAGTATTTGCAAATACCGCCTCAAGTCTGTTTCTCACATTGCTACAGTAGCTGACACTTTTATCACAGTGAGAGTTAAAAAAAAAAGAAGAAATAAACTGAATTTTAGATTTAGACCACGAGGCGATCAGGCCTTGGACTTGACTGGCTGAACCTCCATCATCCTTCCATCCTTCCCTCACTTCAAACTAACTTTCATAGACGTGTGTTTATTAATCACCCTTGATCTTCCTTTCAATGTTTTCCTTTTTTTATGTTTCTTTTATTACATTCCCTTTTACTTTTATTGTTATTGTTTTATTCCATTCTTTTCACTGTGCTTTGCAACCCTGTTTGAAATAATGCTATTGAAATAAAGATCATCATTATCATCATCATTATTATTATCATAATCATCCTCATTATTATTATTATTAGTCATATTATTCATATTGCACTAAAACTGATGGCTCACAGACCTATGACGGCCCACTGTGTACTACTACTGCGCCGGCATATCAAATGGCTGATTAGGCTGCCTCGTTACTGTGACTGACTGTTGAGTGCCGGGTGACTATCAGGGCCGAAAGCTGACGAAGGACGCACCTGTTACTCGTTACGGCCCTCAGAGATGACGGGTCAGAGAGGCGAGTGGACGGTCAATAGCCACCTCTGCTCCTAAGCACGTTCAATGGAGCCTTTGGAGCTGGCATCATCAATGTGCAACTTCAAAGAGGTGTGTGTGTGTGTGTGTGTGTGTGTGTGTGTGTGTTATGAGTGTGTGTGTGTGTGTGTGTGGCTGATTACTGATTCATGTCCCCTGGGTGAGCCACAGCTATTCAGTCCCTTTGTGTGCCGAGCGGCGAGAGAGGAGACGAGAGGCCCATCTAGACATGAGATCACTGATTATACACTTAACGCTTCGCCAAGAGGGCTCGACACACAGGAGGAGGAGGAGAACAAAAATTGGAGGGAGAGAACAAAAATAAATGGGAAAAGAAAGAGGCATATATGAAAGGGGACGAAAACAAAAAAAACAGAAAGAGAGGAAAGGTGTGAATTGAAAAGGGGGCAGGAGGAGAATGGACAGATGATAAAATGTTCGAGAGAGAGAGAGGGGGAGAGAGGGAGAGATGGAGAGGGACAAATGAGGGCGAGCAGTTGAACGGTATTGTGTTTTCTTATCAGACTGGCAGAGCAGAGTTTTTATTGCCCGCAGCCCCACAATGTGGAGGGCTACAATGTGGACCGTAGCAAATCTCTCAATAGATAGGGATTACACCGGGACTAAACTGGCCACTCAACACTCAATTATCCACATTCCCATTTCTAAACCAGTCGACTGCATTGATCAGCGCGGCAGCCGGCGATGTTATCGTCCTCTCGTCGTCTCCGCAGCCTCGTTTTCTCGGACCGTGGGGTTGAGGTACCACGGGGGCTCCCCCGGTGTAGAAACAGGGAGCGTGACTTTTCTGACCAACTGGTGATCCACTGTCTGGATAAGGGTTGTGAATGTTGCTGTGGTAGAAGAAGAGTAAATGAGAATATATGAGGGGTTAACAGGTTAAAGACGGAGGAGGAGGAGAGTTGGGTTTGAAAAAAAAAAAAAGGCTCTCTCTCTGTGATAGTGATAGATGATGACATGTTGACTGACTGTAGCCTCCAGAGACGGCGGGAGGGAGGAGGGGTAGCCTTCTGAACCCCCCACCCCCCCCCAGGACTGCATTTCCCATGGGCCTTTGTACCAGTGTGTGCACAGATGGCAGATGGGATGAGACACAGCCCCCGCTCATGAAAACCTAATCAGCGCCAACAATAATCACAACCACACACACACACACTCTCACACACACACACACACACTAGTCAGCAAAATTGTGCCATGAAAGTGTATAGAGTATCTAAGAGCTATTACTCAGGAAGTGAGCAGCTTAAGAGCACAGACCTTGTACAGTAAGAGAAGACTAGATCACTTAAAACTCGTATTAAAGAGAGAGGAGAGAGAGAGAGAGTAAGGTCATGTGAAGCGGAAAGAGTACAGCAGCTTTAGGACCTATGGAGAGAAAATCAGGGTTTCTACACACCATTGGACACTGTAGAAATACACCAATGACTACATACATCCACACTGGGGGATATAAGAGTAGTTTAGACCAGCACAACCCAGGTTCATGTGTCTGGGGCCTCTAATTTGTCAAAGATCTGAACCTTGTAAGGAATGTTAGCTAGACTAATGATGCTCACCACCCTGAAACAAGTGAGAGAGTAGCCAGCATCTATATCTGAGAGACAAAGCAGATGGATCATCGGTAGCCGACAGAGCTCCATCCAGCCACTCTCGGTGATTGGACTAAGACTGATGGGTCCATGCAACACCTTCCCCCCCCTATCCACACCTAGGACTGCCTCACTACTAGACTCTCACATGAACCAGCAGCAGGAGGCCAAACCACCTAGAACAGTTCAAACAGAGCCAATCAGCAGCCAGAACAAGCCACACAGGAAGTGGGATTGGGGGGGGGTGGGGGCAGTTGTGACAGTGACTCACTTTTTATCTTGCTATATGGATGCGATGTGTGAAGCCACCAACACACACACACACACAGAATACACACACATTGCAATCCATCATACACACACACACACACATAGCATTTTCACAGCAGGAGAGTGCAGATGGCAGTTCATTACAATCTGTAAAATGTAATGCAGCCACAGACAGCAAGTCGATGCAGTTTTCCTTCCTGTGTTCAATACGGTTTCCATCCCCTTCACTCGTCACGTGTCCGTCCAATCAGAGACGATGAAGAGAGGATGAAGGAAACAGAGGAAGTCTGAGGGTTCGGTCGGAGCTAACCGTCTTTCTCTGTTGTACTCCAGTATCAGGATTTATTTATTTAATTTATTTTCCATACGATGCGTTCAGAATCAGCATTATGTAACAGCAGCGTAATGCACTGAATGGGATATTTAATAGTCAGGCCTTGCAACACGGCAGCCTTTAATTTAGGGCTTAATTTGCCATATGGAAAAAGTCATGTTTGCATAAACGCCGCGCCCCCCGGGCAGGAGAAGACTTCATCCCTCTCAGCTGGTGCGGGTCCTGTGAAGGGCACCGTGCAGGGGGAGGAGGCAAACTCCAATCAAGCAACTGATAACTTCAATCTAGCAAGTAAAGTGTGCTCTGTACATCTCCATTACACTCAAAACACTCACATTTGTGTTTCCCGGTGCCAAGAGCTAGCAACCCTAGACGAACTTTCCACACGAAAAAAAAAACAACATGCATATACATCTATATGCACATCAAAGAAAGGAAAAGCTATGCAGTGCTCCCATGCACAGGCTTGTCAGGTTATATTCACAACAACAGGTGGGAGAGTTGGATGAGAGAGAAAGTGAGAGAAGACAGTAATACCTGCAGAGATCTGTCTTCATGAAAGCCTCTAGAAAGCCTCCAGTTCACTGCAGACCAGTTCAGCGTGCCTTTTCCTGCCACCCACAACTGACTCATACCTTGTCAAGTGCCCCCTGAAAGACTTGCACACAAGTACACACCAACACACACACACACACACACACACACACCCAGTGTTCAAAGAAGTAATGCCTTTTTAAACAACTCACTGCAACAAGACATGTAGGTCATAGCCACTCCAACTCTGTTCCTCACTAACACTTGTACATAACAACAGAAACAGCAGCATGTGCGCACAGAAAAAGAGAAAGCAAGGGAGGAGGGAGGAGAGGGGAAGAAGAGAGCGAGAGAACTGAGGAGAGAGAGAGAGAGAGAGAGAGAGAATCTTCTCAAAATAATCCAATAATAACGAGGATACATTTCATTAGCCCGTATGCCCGGCTTGTAAAAAAAAAAATATATATATATATATATCTGGTTTTTCACAAGTCTGCTCTGTCGGATAAGGATAAGAAGAGATACAGACAAGAAAGGGAGCAAAACTGTGAGGTCAGACATCAAAAAAAGAGCGCATGAAGCAAAGTGATGCATGTATGTACAGTAACACAGTGATGTTGTGAATGTTGAGAAAGTGTGAAAGACAGAGAGAGCGAAAGAGAGAGAGAGAGAGAGAGCTGAGCTGTGAGGAGCAGAGAGAAAAAGAGAAATGACAGACAGATAAACAGAGCAGACAGACAGATAGAGCAAACGGTTTCAGCACTACGGACAGCTCCTCCTCGCTCTGATGACAGATACTGGTGGGACAGACAGAGAGGAGCTGGAAATGCCGAGCTGGGGCTGCACAGCTAACTGAAATAACACTTATTTACTGCAATTTCCGAATCTTTTTGTGTTTTTGTATTACGGGGAAAGGCACTTCAGACAGGCCAGCAAGGTATTCTGGTTGTGTGAGAGTGGCGTTAAGCATTAGCACCTCATCTTCAAACCCACAATGGCTCTTTTTTCCCCAAGTCCTGAAAATCCCCAATTAATTTCACAATCACAACACTGGGCATAGAAATCACAATCATAACAGAAATTAATAATTGATCATATTAATAATTCATATGGTTCCTTGTGCAGCCCTGACCCTTGCATTCCTCTCACATTCACCACTACTGGTTTCACA